>JAGDQP010004300.1:0-55651 GCA_022664845.1 Lepisma saccharinum
ACTATTCTCTCCAGTCTACTTTTGTTAATTTTTTCATTCCCATGACTATTCTCTCCAGTCTACTTTTTATATTTTTTTTCATTCCCATGACTATTCTCTCCAGTCTACATTTCTTAATTTTTTCATTCCCACGACTATTCTCTCCAGTCTACTTTTTATATTTTTTTTCATTCCCATGACTATTCTCTCCAGTCTACTTTTGTTAATTTTTTCATTCCCATGACTATTCTCTCCAGTCTACTTTTGTTAATTTTTTCATTCCTATGACTATTCTCTCCAGTCTACTTTTATATTTTTTTTCATTCCCATGACTACTCTCTCCAGTCTACATTTCTTAATTTTTTCATTCCCATGACTATTCTCTCCAGTCTACTTTTGTTATTTTTTTCATTCCCATGACTATTCTCTCCAGTCTACTTTTGTTTTTTGCATTCCCATGAACGTTATTTCCAGTCTTTCTTTTCTAACTGGTTCTTACCAGATTAAAAGCGACTGGAAAAATAGAAGTTTCAAACCCAATGGTGAAGTAAGTTGCTCTATTTTTTTTTTTTTTGGCTCTGTTACAGATAGACAAAGCGCAATTATTCGAGAGTATTTTGGATCCGCTATCAACTGAAGGAATGTTCCAAAAGAAGGAGAAAAAGAAAACGAGATGGTTACAAGATTTAATAATCATTTTTATGAGGAACATTTTTTATGAGTTCGTGCTCCTACGTCCTACCTACGAACTAAATAATCACATATCTTTAAAAATATGTTCATTTTTTTTTGTAAATTACGTAATATCACATTTATTGAAGCACTTCAAAGTTTTTACTTAAATCCCCTAGAATGTGAAAATTCGTTAGTACAGTGCCGATCATGAAACAAGATCAACCAACTTATAATGCTCCGATTTTTACAACTGACATCATAAAAATACCAACAGCTAAATTTTCAAAACAATTTTTCAATCATCCTTCAAAATCTCTCATCCAGAATCAACCTGGTTCCATTTTTTAAACCTGTTATTAGGTATTCTAGTGTACGCACGACTGGGGTTCTTCTGCACAGCAGTTTCAAATTAACTTTTTCTCCTTTCCAATATAGCTCCAAAGGTTTCCTATTGGTTTTGGTTCCCTGCATTTGTGTTTTATATTTATTTTTTAAAATTATATTGAGTTCTATTTACAAGTATTTATTTATTTATGAACATAACTGGACATCTTCCATTAATAGTACTCACATATAACAAATTCTTCCAAATTCTTGTTATAATGACAAATTAAGTATCGTTAGAATAAATTATATGTGTTCTCTTGTATTTATATTTAAGAACCTCAATTTATTTGATAATATTTCCATTTAGACTCAATCAACCACTGACAACATAAAACATGATGTTTATATCTACTATTCACATAGTAAGTCTTGCACTAAATCAATAGGTCTTGCACTACTTTTGTTTATTCAGTGCCCTCAGCATAAATATATATTTTACATTGACATATTTCTCCGCAATCATTTATGTTCTAGTCCAATGCGATATGAATACGAATCCACATTTTTTAAAAAAATGCAACTGAATGAAATGAGCTTATCTCGTGTCACTAAAATTAATATTATGCACACAAACAAATGATTCGTTACTCCATATATCTCGTACATTAATTTTGACATACATACTCGTATCCTCGGTTGGGTGATAAGGTAATGTCAATAATATTGTTTGACGATTAAACAAAATGAAGTCAAATAACGCAGTAGCTGCCCAATTCAATAGTGGAACATTAAAGGACTCGTTAAATGTATCTCTACATAACGATACCTTGATGAGAATTTTGAAGGATGTGATCCATCAGATGGATTTTATTAAGGTAGAAGATCTCCCAGCTCATGCTTCGAAATAAATTCCTTGATTGCTATTCAGTGACATTATCTGTGTGTATTGTGTGGGTGTGCGTGGAAGTGGGACGAAAGCGCAAGAAATTCTCATTAATTTTATGTCAGGTTGCTGTTAATTGAGATTTCCCCTCTAATACTGTTTCCTCAGCATCTGTCTTTAGAAGAGGGATTTAACTTTTATAGCTTTCAGCTTTCTTAAGCGAAGATATTAAGCCGTTCTGCCATATTTTAGACTAAATACACTCGTATGTTACATCGTTGTTTAGAAAGATTATAAAGACAACATTTGTAAATAGAAATACACTTATTTTATAGGTTTTTCCACGTCTTTGTTGAAATTCTTCATAGTGAAGTGTTCACATAGTGTAATTAATGTGCTCAAGAAGTGTACGTCCTATGTCTCTGTGAAGGTTAGTGTTGAAAGATTTTTGCTCAGTTAGTTTCCGAGGGTTGTTTCACATTCAGAAGTTTTGTTTTTAGTTAGACCTATTTTCAATTATGCTGACTTCTTGGTTTTTACTTATAGCTAGTTATGTTTTCTAATAAGTAGCCGTGCTCAGGCCTCTTCGTTGGGGTCAGTCTCAAACAAAAAGAAAATAAGGATCTGAGATCCTCTAAAATCACATTTGAGGACTCAAAAGAATTAATCTTGAAGATAAAATAAAAGATATACTTTTCCCCCAACTATCTAACTATGACAACTTCAACATTGCCGTAATTTCGCCTTCACCTCAACATAATTTGCACAGCCTGAAGGAATGATCTAGACTATAGGGTTACCAGATTTTGTAAATGAAAAACCGGAATAGTTCAGACAGCCATCCATATACAGGGTGATTCTGTAAAACCGTAACAAGGGCATAAGGCAGCTCCTAGTGCTCAGGATGGATGTGTGTGTGTGTGTGTAGGTACGCACGGACCGCCTATGTTCTGATACCCTCAGACCCAGGTGTACAGAGCCTGTCTCGATTTTCTTGAACAGAAAAGTGTCAACACTGGTCCCAGTAATACCTCTACGCAAGCGGGCACTTTAAAAATTTGAACGGAAACAGCGGTAAATTTTGTTCCCGTTGAAATACGTGCTAAATTTGGAACAACTTTTAGATGAAAAACTTTTTGATGGTTCATACCATTTGGCAGCTACAAGACCAATCTGGTGATCAAAATTAACTTGGTGTAAATAAATGGTTTCGGGACTTCTCGGGTGCTGTAACTCAAAGAAAGCAATAAATAAAGGCTTGAAACTAAAATGAATTACTAAATTTGATATGCAGAATCAAACGGTGAGTTTTTTCTAGACAGGAACGTTCCGGGAATACTGCTGCGGAAGAGGCGGGGGAGGGACTTCAAAATTTTAAATAGAAACAATGGTTGATTTTGCTTTCTTTAAAACAAACCTGAAATTTTGAACAATTTTCAGAGGAAACATTTTTAAATATCTCCAGTTTCAAGAGCTACTTGATAAGTTAACTGTTGGCCCACTAATTAACCCTTGTAATTGCCAAGCCATACGATGTTCAAATTCAAGGAAATAACGTTATATTGTATATTAACTCCAACGAAATCCATAACCTAAGCTAACCTATAATATTAACCATAACCTCCTGGTATTACTACTAGCTTCCATAATCATAGAACTATAAACTAGTTCATTCAATAAACATTTAATTATTCTTTCTTTGTTGATGTACAGGTCATTTCGTTTCTCTGTCCGTTGCACATTGGTGAAGGAAAATACACTTTCCACCAGGGTTGACATACGTCCCGATTCTGTCGGCACCGTACCGATTTTTGTCCCGTTGTTCCGTGTCCCGATTTAATGTTCGTCGGAACGCAGATTGTCCCGATTTTCGTTGCTCAGAGTTCAATCATAAAGTATATTTTATTAATTACAAATTTCAATCATATAGGCGTTAAATTACACTTATTATTTCCATGAAACATACAAATGTGGTTTTTACTTTTCCTATTTCTTGACTTCTTGAGCTAGTTCCTCCTCCGAGCAATACTTTTCAGTTCTGAAGCAAAGAAGATTCAGTATACAAGATGGCGCCCACGTGTAGAGTTTTCGGAGAACAATCTATTTTTTGAATATTACATGCCTCTGCATGTTTGTCACTTGTTTGTTACTTTCAAAAGACATGAATGTTTTCAGTATTCCTTATATAAGTTTATATTCATAAGAAATACCTTTCGGGTAAATTAATTAAAAGTTACAGACTTACAGGCTGATTTCAAAATTAATGTTACATCTTAAATTATTATTTTTCTAAGGTTATATTCCCGCAAGCATCTTCCTTATTTACAGGATGGAGGAAAAGGTTTAAAATAAAAGGAGAAAGGTCTTGGTTAAATAATTAATAAGAAAAGTACAACTTATTTGAGCTAAATCGGCAGTAACTTTTTAGTTCAGAAGAAGTCTAGGATGCCCCTAACCTTAAATAGTAAACATTTTCCGTGGAAATCAGAAACACAGGGGTTGCGACCGAGGAGGTCCGGCCTCCCGATAAATTCAAAGGTTTGTACACAACTAGTATAATTTAAACATTTTATTATATATATATATATATATTACATATCATAGTCGGACACAGTTTGAATGCCCAAAAGCCCGTGGATCCCTCCCAAAGTTAATGTCTAGATACGAGCCTGAAAGTATCCCCTTACCTCCTATATTAGAGACCTGCACGGGCCGAAATCTTCGGCCCAAGCCCAATGTACCTAGGCCCAACCCAGTCCGGGCCCGGAAAGTTTTGGAGGTTTTTAGCCCGAGCCCGGCCCAAAGAAATAGCGGAGCTGGCCCGCCCAAACCCGGCCCAGCCCGGTCACTACTACTACTAATAGTAATTATGCATACAAGCCTATGTGAGTGTTTGAACGATGTGATGCGCTTAGATTTGCTAGTCATTTTAATTTCATTTCATTGCCGTTTCAATTTATTTCTAACTCAACGGATCGCTTTGAACAGTAGGATTACTCGCAGTCGCAGGTTTCTTAAATCCAGCAAGAAAGTACTCAAAGTATAACTTATTTACAAGACAAATGATCAGAAATTTGACCCCACCCACAAGACCTAAATTTGCACGATATTTAACAGCGTATTAGACTGCAACCCTGACTTCATCCACCATTTCTTCTTGTGGGTCGGTGAAGTGGAGAGAAGAACAAAGAGTGTGGTTTTCTTTCATTTTCATATCAAGACGACAACTCTGTTCTTCCCGTGGGATCCAGTGGTTGGATTGACCATATTCTGGTATGAACGCGGATCATCAGAGGAAGCTTCAGTACGCATATTGCCTTTTGTTATGTATTGAAGGAAGGGCATGCACTCATTTGTGTGACTGCCGACAGAAGTGAACGGTAAACAACTAATCCTCTATATAGCGAAAGCGGAGCCAGACCAACTGTAAATATTGCATTGTTTGTAATACCTTTCACTCCACGTGCACACAGACTTCAACGTTTGGCTTTATTCAAATTAGCGTTTAACGAAAGTCAATAATTATATTTACTGCAATTAATCGGCCCGAGCACGGCCCGACCTGAAGAGAAAGCATTTCGGCCCACCCAAGCCCAGTCCGGCCTAAAGAAATAGCGGAGCTGGCCCGCCCAAGCCCGGTCCGTGCAGGTCTCTACCTCCTATGTACCGATACACTCAGATCCCCGGTGCAGAGCATGTCCCAATTTTCTTCAACAGAAAGGTGGCAACCTTGATTTCCACGTTAGCAGGCTCAGGAACACTAAGGATGAATTCACAGTTACAAAGAGAACTAAGACAGACGAGCTACCCGAAAGCATTTTTCGGGACAGTTAATTCTTTCATTGAAAACCGGGACGTCTGGCAACCCTAATCTAGACGAAATGGCTAGATTTGTTTTAATAACACATGTCAACACATACTAAGAAAGAGGTAAAAAAGCTAGCAGTAACTGAGATAGAAGCAGGATCGTCTCACTGAAAACTTACGAGGAACAAAGCAATATAATTACTTTTCTTTATAGGGTGTTTCTGTAATAATGGCTCAAACTTTCGAACAAGAAAAATAATTCCTTTGAAGAAATTCAAAATTATCCGTAGTTCCGGAGCTACAAGAACTCAAAGTGACGACAGCATCGTTACAAATGACGTCATATCTCGAAAGATAATGACGTAAGCTGTGTTGGCTTACTAGTTAGCAAAAATCACAATCGAAGTAGTACCCGATACGTCTACTTAATAATGTTTCTGATTGACGGAGTGCGAGTGCCCGATAGACAGGTTTTGCAACGTAAGAATTACATTGTGAAGGAATGAAATGGTTTTAATAGGGTAAGCATAGAAAACCCCGTTTAAGCTGCATTCGACAATCATAAAACAGCCTTAATACATGTATTGGGTATTACTTCAATTGTGATTTGCAAAACTGACACTGTATACGTCATTATGTATCAAGTTGAAACGTCATTTGTGACGCTGTCGCCGTAGCTTTTAATTGAGCGCCTGTTTACTCCGAAACTACGTATTGCTCGAAGTAATTCTTGCCTTGTTTTGATGTACCTCTGGAAGATTGTGCCATGATTTCAGGGACAAACTGTATATTAAGGAAACCTTTTTGAGCCCAGGACTAGAAAAACTTCAGTAACATGTGTTACGAAAACTGTAAATTAAAAAGTATTATATTTTACAATGCAGAAGTACACTATTTCAGCCATTATGGTGTCTCTTACACGTTTAACATCCGATAATTAAAAGCTTTCTTTCATCACATCATCTAAATTAGACATTCTTTTTCTATTACTCCAAAGCTTTCACGCGCAACGAACACACACATATTCGGTATTTCCGGTCTTAATTACATCTTTTTTTTTTCTTTTCTGGATAGAAAGAAAACAGAAGATGTTAAACAAAAAGAAGTAACATTGTGTACCAGTCACACGAAACACGGCAGCGTGCTTTACGATAAAACATTCCGTGCTCTGGCTAACTTCTTCAGACTTTCAAGTCAAAAAGGAAATGTGAACAATTAAAATTAAAAAAAAAGACTTGTTGCTAATTATGCAAAAGAAAAAAAAAGTGACAACTGTACTGAGTTATTACTATTAAGATTGGCACAATAAAGGATATTGCATATCATTTCGAGGTCGAAGAGCAATTATTTGAACAAACTTTCTAAAAATTCCTTATTTGAATTTTTTATTGATAATTTTATGGGTGTAATATGCTTACTACTACTACGATGGAAGTAATACACATACTACGAAATTAAATTAAAAATATTATATTGAATATACTGAAATAGCATATTCAACGAAGTACATGGACAAGTATTGAAATTTAACACAAATTTAAGCGGTATTGTATTCAGAGAATGCGACCTTGGGTCTCGATTCACGATAAAATAATTTAGTTTCTATATTCTTCCCAGTCTTCCGCGCTGGTTCCCATCCCCCATGGTTCAGGTGATAACGTCGCCGATGACAATGGGTACGCACGGGGGGTTCAAACCGCAAAGTCGACCATCCTGACTCAGATTTTCCATTTAGTTTCATCAGACGAATGCGTGGGATAGTAAGTTGACTAAGGCTTTGTCGGCTACCTTTCCCTTGTCCTATCCCGGCCTGAGTCGAAGATATTTCAGGTCATAAACAACTGAGTAAGAGTGTTCCGAATTCTCAAATATTGACCTGTTTGTCCAGGTCTGTCTATTCGCTTTCAAATCCTGCAATCAATGTTTGGCTTCCCGCTTCCTATTGTCCATTCGACTTAAAACCTTATTCACTTACAAGTATCTGTTCACAATACGGTAACCAATTGATTATCAACAATTTTGAGTTTTGAACTCCAAGATGGCATCAGCCCTAATTTTGATAACTTCTTATTGTCGCCACAAAGACCTAGCAGTTCCGGAGTCCATACAGTTCATTCCTTCCTGATGTTGTCTATCATTCAAGTCCCTCCCCCCTTCCCGTCCAAATCTTTAGATAATAGCACTTCATAGTCTTCAAAGGAAAGCTGAGTCAAAAACGTATCACAACATATTAAACATTCAAAAAAGTTATACGAGTATAAAATATATTTAAAAACAACTTTTAAAAAAATACTTAAACTGACTTCTAAAATACACTAAAAATTATTTAATATTTTTCAGCTATTTTTAACTTTTAAGAATTCAATGACTGAAAATAAGGATGCGAGGCTCCCATAATAGACCCTGATTACTATTACGTACTATTAATCATAACATTACTATGTATTAATACCCCACGCCTTTATTTTTGGTAATTTAATTCTTAAAAGTTAAAAATTACTGAAAATATATTTTCTGCCTTGTAATGCAGTTGAGACAAAATTGTTTTTTTAAATGTCTTTACACATTATTCATTACTAAAAGTTGTATGAAACAAAATTATTGATGCGTCTAACTTTCTAACATGTTGTTAACAGTATAATATAATGCGTATCTAGTGCAGTTGTAACTTTTTAGAAATATTTTTTTATCAAGCAGATTTAGCCATCGTACGAAGCTTTTGTCGTATAATTGCGGTTCTGTTTTGTTTTTCAAAGAAAGAATATTATTTTATCGAGTAGATAGTGGTAGCTTTAGTGTAACAGCAATACTTGTAAAAATGAATAGAAAGTCTAATTAACATGTAATTATGTACTTTAATTCCGTGATAGTATAGGTAACACTCTAACAAAAACCATTGATGCCTGTCTAAGTGTCATCTTGGTAGTGTCGCTAGCGTATCTAACAACCAGTTCGTCTATACATAATGTCTCATCTGGTTAGGAATGTTGATTCTTATCTCACATAGTTTAACATTAGCAACAACAGAACTCGTTTTAAAGACCCTCTTTCATGTTTAAAAGAAATACATGTCTACTTAAAAACCAAATTCTTTTTGTTTTTTTAAAAAATATTCTTCTTCATGTCTTGTAAAGCTACTATTTTTGGTTTTGTTTATTTATAATGCAAACGTAACTGTAATGAATTGTGGCTGTTTCATGTAATTAGGCTTTATGAAGCATAAACCATTAACTTTGTTCTAAATTCCGTAAGGTGTGTATTGTTTTATGCTTACAAACCATCACATGTTGTTACCATAACTTAAAGAAAGAAACTACACACATGAAATGATTTTATTAACGTAACCAGAATGTCATCTATTACCGATGCAATGTCACCAGTGATGCAATGTGTTTTTACAGTACATTATTGCGTTCTGTGTATGTTGAAACCGCAAAAAATCAATTCTGACTAGAAAAATAAAAGAATTCACACTACGTACGTATGTATGATATTCACATAACCTTGACTTCTGCTAACGTACTACACATGCTGTAGATGACTTCAGTTTCACATATTTAACGTAATTATGAGCAATTAGTGTTGAATAAAGTCCACTCAACCAAGTTAGGGAGGAGTCTGGATAACAGTTACGTCGCTTTCTGAAGAATTTTCAGTCCTTTTCGGTGCGTCGTCTTTTCCCAAAGAAGTTAGTTATCCTCGTTTTCATTAATAGTATGGTGTTAATTATTAGATGTACCTTGAACAAAAAGCATGTATCATACATTATGACAATTTCGGGGAAGACTGAAGTTTAAACAATCAATTCTCGAATTCTTGACGACAGCGAAAACTAAGGCCGGTTTCGGTAGTTGTTTGGAAGTGAGTGCTGACCGTTCAGATGGTCGCGAGATCGAATCCCGCCTCTGGTATGGATGTTTGTGGATTTTAAATAGTATTGCTATCGCACTACTTTAATCGTGGTGGGACGAAGCCAACAGTTACCGTACTATGTGCCATTCTACATAACACTTTGTGCGTCAAACTCATTAAACTTGAGGGATTGGTACCATTGCGGCCATCTTGAAATCCCCTATCTTAGATTTAGATTGAGAATGTTAAATGGGAATAGAATGATGTGGCATATCGCTTAACGTTAGCTCGTTCCCCATAAAAATCAAACGTGAAGTCATTTTATACCTACGTTTATTTGATTAGAAGATAAGAACTCTGAATTTTGGAATTTGGCCAAAGATAATGGTTTGTCATTCTGTATTGCAGGTGATTTAGTCCTTTACGAACGAGTCGAGATTATGCTGATGAGTGGTGATCGCAGTACCAAGGCAACTGCAGATGATTTCAACGCGTGTCATCCGGAGGGAGTAGACAGATTACACGAAAACCGTGTTCAAGATTTTGAACAAATTTCAGACAGAGAACGTATAGACGATCAATGACCGCAACCAATCAGTACATGGAAATAGCATAAGAACCCCCACATGCAGTTCGCGACGATTACGGTCGATGTCAGCTCTATTCAAAGGTCCGTTTTAAGTAGACTTACCAGATTTAACCGGAACGCCTCACAGAACGAATGTCAATATAATCAATATGCAGACTAGCGATGAAAATTTGGAAAAGTAAGCAAAAGTTGCTTCTTTTGCTGCTAAATCCAAGTCCAAAAACCGGCCGGGACATCTCATAACCAGGATTGTCCTGGTCAAACCGGGATTGTCCTGGTCAAACCGTGACGTCTGGCAGGATTCTGCATGAAAACAAGTGATATATCCGTATAAGTACAGGTGAGGATGACCCAGACAGGCACAATGGATTCTGGAGCGGTGCAATTTGAATAGAATATTTGTTCTGTGTATTTTGTTTGGCGACGAAGCCCTGTTCTGTGTCCACGGTGTGGTAAATAAACATAATGCTAAGATGGCCGCCATAGTGACAATCCCCTATCATCTACATTACCACTAGACAACATTTGATCTCACTCCACCCGTTTTTGACTTACCAGGCTGTTTACAAACCGTGTAGTTAAAATATATATTTTCAAAAAAATATTTTCTCTGTTTAAGAGTTGAAAATTAGAACATTAAAACCTTTGATAACTTTGTAACCGTTCAATCGAGGCGAAAGGCGGTAATTGAGACTCAGAAAGAAACAATAACGATCTTCCATTCTGTACTCCTGCAAAATTTCTGTACGGTCCATTGTTTATGAGATAAATGAGAAAACCTTATCTATTATTGTTTCCATTTTTTTTAAAATAGCGATCGGTTCCCGGGCTCCAAACGGTGTAAACTTTGTTTATGTTATTTAGCACATTTTTAGCATAGAATAGCGAAATAGTCATCTTTATTGCAGTTGGTTTGAGGTTAGGGGAATTGTTTTTCAGTAGATTCTCTGAACTATGTACAAAAAAAATTACACAACAAAAGTTTCTTATAGTTTGAAACAAACGTTACTCATTTCGCAGTAATTAGCAAGTTCGCGTCTTCTGCATGACACTCCTGAAAAAGTTGTGTAGGACGAGGCCTGTGTAGTGTCGAGCGCGGCGCACAGCTTATCATCTCTAAAGAAAACCAAACTAAATATATTCCCTTCATCTCGAGGGCACGATCCCTCCAAGTTTGTCAGACGAATTCTCTTACACTAAATCCTAAGTAGGTGAATACACTAGACTAATTCAAATCGTGTTAAGTAAGGAAAAAGAAGGGAATCTTGCGTAAATTTTGTTACACAGAATGACGCACTACATATTGTGTATAAACTATTATGGCCGGTTTCACCGACCTTCCTTAAATGTTAAGGAAGCGTTAAGTCCATTTAACGCTTCCTCACAGCGCAAGAGTGTTTCACCAACCTCCCTCAAGGTTAACAGCTCCTCAAACTCGCCCTTAACTTAAGGACGCGATTTTCCTCCCTTAACTGTTTAACGTGACCTTAAATTACGTAGGAATATGGCGGACAACTATGCTGATTATAGTGTATGATTTATATTTTCCTAAATACGTATCCTTGTACTTTCGGAAATAACGTTGCTTTCTTACCTAGCAATGTAAATGTGATGGTCGTTAATGTTTATACAAGAAATACTTAAGAAGATGCATTATTTGGGCAATTTTACAGGCAACACATTTGTGTGCAATGTATAATGTGTAAATAACATAGTAGATTATAGTTTCCTTGGTAGAACACTATCCAGTAATGCACGTGTATATATACAATTTACAAAACTGTTTCAGAAAGGGGTGGGCAGTGCATTTGTTTCTTTTGAATTCTCGGGTTGTAGTGACTATTACTAGTTATATAACCATGACTTTCCACATTAAAAAGACTTACATCTTAGTCAAAGTTACACATAACATTGAGTATAGCCGTCGGGAATAGTTGAGGGAAAGCACTCCATAAGTAGAACTTTTCGTAGAAAGCTCCCTTGTACACTATTTATAAAGTGATTCCATTGTGGATGTAATCAGCTATACATTTTCATATTGTATTGCACAAAAGAACTGCAAACATAATGCGCTCATATGTGTACATAGAGCATTAAGATGCTTTATTATTCCGTTGAATGCTAAACCTCCTTAACTACAGACAAAACGTAATTCATGTCCATTTTTAAATAGATCACAAGACTAATCTAACAAAACGAGTCTGTATTTGTCGGAATAAAGAGAACATTGCAATTAACTGTAATTCTTTCTGTAAGTAACTTCTGTTATATGTCATTGAACTACTCATTTCTAATGTAGTTATTTGCATTATTTCGGTTCCGTACAATGCAGAAGAATGTGACGTAAAATCAAGGAGTGATGTGAGTAAACCAACACACATGCGCCCGTGAAAAAGTGTCCTTGCATTCATCTCCTTCCCACTCGATTTTGTATCACTCTCTGCATTGGATGCAACCAAAATAATTACACTGGAAGTACATTCACCCGACATAGGGAAAGAATGGGTGAAGTTCCGCACAGCCGATACAGCCACTGTAGCTTTAATTGCAAACAGTAAAAAAAAAAAAAAAAAAGGTGCAAAATAACCTAACCCACTGTAACTTAGTAAACAATAAAAAAGAATGAACAGAAGGTAATTTGATCGGCTCTGCGAAATAAAAGACGAAAGAATTAAAATAGTCCGTATCAATATACTCGAGGAATGCTTTTATAGCTTCATCTGCTTCTATTTGCACGGTGTCGAAAGTATACAAGGTGATCGTACCAATTGTTGATCAAATAAGTAAAATTTCAAGTGTAAACAAGAACTGATGTTTATATAAAAATACTTATTTGGTCTGCGAAACAAAGCCTGAGACAGTGCAGAAAAGTAAAAATAAATACGGAAAAATAAAACGTATTTTGTTTACTACTGTATCGAATATAAATATTATTACCGTTTGTTTCCCTTATTTGTCAACCACTGGCGACTGGCCCATTACAGGTACGGACACCCTACACTGACACTTACTTTCCGGCAATCCGACGAGATAGATAAGAAACATTTATGCGTTCTAAGGTACAATATTTAATTTGAATTATAAGCATTCATTTGTAGGCGCCTTAAATACAGTACAACAAATACTATGCACGCGGGAAATTTGTTTACTTTCTACTCAACGCATTGTGATTGTCATTTATTTGTGGCCAATCTCGCGGATCAACCAATCGCAATTCTTGAAAATAGAACAGCATCTATGAGAAATTACACATTCAGGAATACCAATGCTTTAACGTCTCGTTTGTTAAGGGACCCTTAAATCGTAGCGTTAAATGTTGATGCAATGGAAAAGATTTAAGGGACGCTTAAATATTTATGTAAGCGTTAACTAACGTACCCTTAACCGAAATTTAAGGAAGGTTGGTGAAACCGGCCATTAGCCAATTTGAAGCCTCAGGTATTATTTAATGATGCTTCATATTACTCATTATACAACCCTGCTAATTAATATCAACGTAAGTATGCTGAAAAGCAGCCTGTTCTTTCAAAATTGATCTATTTTGCTCATGGCTGTAAAGAGGCACTCGAGCGACAGCGAAGGAGGAGTGTTGTTGGTAAACTGTGTCAAACAGCGTGAATGAACGCTTGCGGTTTCTTCGTGACAGTCGATCAGAAGAAGAAGAAAACTTCAAGTAAGATTTAAAAAAAAAAAATGTTGAAAGAACGATTTGGTTTCTAGGCGACCCAGTTAGGAGCGCTTGCCAACGTAAACCTGAACAACCAAGTGTTAGTTATTAACGCGAGTTTATTAAAACGTAATGAGCAAAGCAAACATAAGAAGTCGTTGTGTTCCAATACTTTCGTCACTTTAAAAAGCATGTAGTATGTGAAATTCTGGCATGGTGCACAAAAGTCATTAACGAGTGGAACTCATACAAGTTCTCATTTACCTGCTAATGTCCTCGTCACCGTACATTACCTCTCTAACTGAATATTGCAGCCGTGTTCTCTGATGTGTGGGGCTGGGTGTTCTTTGGACAGAGCTCCTCAAAAGTAAAGATGTTTTGAGTCCATCACTTCCGTCCTAAGTGCGCCACAAGACGCAAATTATTATTTTTCCCCAACATAGAATATGTAGTTTTTGTATACAGAAATAGGACTTAAAAGATGTACAGGGTGTTCAGAAAAAAAATGGCGTGTTTTCGTAAGTGAATAAAATAATTATGTATTGCCTTACACAAATGTGATTTGAATCAACAGGAAGAGCACTTCGGGGTTAGAAACACTTTTGTTAATTCAAGCGGTTGGAGGATAAAGGTGTCATGTTACATTTTTTTCCTTCCACCTTCTATTACAAACAAAACTCGTCTGTCTGTGTAATATATCTCCTTCATCGTTTCTGAATCTCTTTGTTCAGACAAGAAATAACTTAAATGGGGTGTTGTAGAGCAAGAATAACACATAACACTTCCATCCACCACCAGAACTAATTTCTTTTTCGAAAAATGTAACTTGACACCTTTATCCTCTAACCGCTTCAATTGTTTGTTAAGGGGCTTGCAAAATGTGCTAGAAGTAAAAATAATTAATCTGTATATTATTTTACTAGGACAGCACTGTTGCAATAAAATAATTATAAGGCTAAGTGTAAATGTGAAACCCGACAACGGTAAATAGGTTGGCAACACTGACTATTGGGGTATTTCAGGGGTGTTGAACCTCATAATCATATTCGTAGAGTATCGATGAGGATCAATACAAAATGTGGTGCATGAACGTTAAACGATATAGAATCCTTTGCGAAAATTTAATTTTGTACAAAGATGGTAACACTGCCAAATGGGATACATGGGGTTCTGGAACCCCCCAGAGTCGTTTTTCTAAGGTATCGAGCAATAATCATAAGAAGTTTGGTTCATATACATTGAATGGTATAGAACGTTTTGCTAAAATTGAGTTTTACAATAGGGTTGCAACACTGACAACTGGCATGCAGGGTCTGGGGACCCTACGTAGTAGTGTTTGTAGGATATCGAATAGAATTCATGCCAAGTTTATTGAAAAAAACGGTGAACATTTTAGAAATCTTTGCAGAACTGAAGAAACAAATGATCATTCAGTTTTATATATAGTATGATCTACTCAGACGCCTCTTATTCTCGCCAGGAATAAAATGTTACTTAACCGTAGTGTCGCGTACCGTCAGCTATCGTATTTTTTTCGCACAACTTCAGGAAAAGTGCCGAAAAATATGATCACAGATAAAGAAAATTTCATTTACATATGAATTTGAGTTACATTTATAAGCCAGATAAGCAATCACGGTCTAAGTCCATCATATACCTAAAGGATGACGTCCCTTGACGAGCACTCTTATGTAGTCAAGGAAGGTATAATAGACGTAGGATAGCGAGCATCTTCGTGAAACTGTGGGGAAATTCTGGAAAAAGATCTCCAGCCACAGACCATAAACCTCCCTGCCCGCCCAGTAACGAACCGAAGACCGCGACTCTAATAACTAGCCCAGGGAGCTAGGCACATGCTCGTTCACATAGTTAGAAGCTATTTATAACGCTTCCAGTATTCTCTCGTTTAACGCGCAATTTCGTAGTTACGTTCCCATTACCTAAATGGACGTATAAATAGATTATTCCACCATTATACACGATTATGTACTTACAGACATTGTCATCTTCATTGACATGTAAACATTTAATGCGGACATTGGAAGAGGAGAGAGCAGTATGTAATGTCTTGTAACAGAGCTTTGAAGGAACATTGGAAGGTTTTTTGTTTCTCCTACCTAAATGCTATGCATGCAACGCGTCCTTGAGAGGTACTCGCATACGTTGAGATATGCAGGTGCTGGTGTGTATATATATATAACGATAAAAGCAACTCCAACATGTAATGAATACGTGAAGAGAGAGAGAGATGGATCTTTGGAAGGCGGTTTGGCATCAACACTGGTGACGCTCGAGGAAGCTGTCAAGGGAGATGTTTTCCAGCTGTTGACAAACGAAGTTAAAAGCGCTGTTACAATTACTTTGGAGTGTAAGTTGAACAGAATGCAGGGATGATAAAAAAAAAAAGCCTTTCGTTAAAGCACCATGGCCGTTGTTTTTCGCAATGTGTAAAGGTTTTATTTCTCCAAGCCTCGGAATTTCTGGAAAACAATTTATACATAAGAACCTCTCTAACTTTCAGTATGTAAGAAAGTGCACCTCTTGAAGAGCACCTCTTGTAGAACTCAAAGGAGTGAATGTTTGGTCACTTCTTGTACATTATTTTTACAAGTTTAAAACACTTTCATTCAGCACTTTTCACGAGATTCACAAATCGAATAAAGTAAAATTTCCAGAATCATCTTCAGATTGCTATTTTATATAAGTTAAATGGAATAAGTAAACGGTTTTGATAGTTTATGGAACAAGAAAAAGAGTTGGGGGATGGAAGACAGGTTATCTCGTTAATAATCTTGTGATTTAATCAACGTAGCTACGGATAATATCAGAAAAATCGCCGCTTTTCCAACTATTTAAAAAAAACGATTTTATACTCTTGGTGGCGTTACTGGTCTCCCACCAGGTGCCTGTTTAGGTGGTGGGTCTCCCACCAGGTGCCTGTTCAGGTGGTGGGTCTCCCACCAGGTGCCTGTTCAGGTGGTGGGTCCCCCACAAGGTGCCTGTTCAGGTGGTGGGTCTCCCACCAGGTGCCTGTTCAGGTGGTGGGTCTCCCACCAGGTGCCTGCTTAGGTGGTGGGTCTCCCACCAGGTGCCTGTTCAGGTGGTGGTTATGGGAAATCCTATGGTGCGGTTTTTCATGCAAATTGAAATACATCTTCCTATTTGAACGTTTGCGGCATTTGGATTCAGTATACGCTGATCGTGAAAGGGTTAAAACTTAAAAGTTACTTCCATCAAGTCAATTAGGGATCCAAAATTAGTTACGAACCCCATATTAACAATAACTATACCTCTACCATCTTAATTACTTCTGTTGTTAGTTCATCTTTTTCAGTTCATGAACAACCCTTTGGTCATTACTTTCCTCTCTTTTATTGGTTTTTGTTTCATAATGTGAGTTATTCAAGGATTACCAGACATCCTTCTTTCGGATGACATGTCCTCTTTTTTTTTCATTTTGTCATCCTGTTTGTCCTCTCTCAATTTCTAAATATCTTAAAATGTCCTCCGTTCGGTAGTGATGAGGTCAAAAGGTTCAGAATTGGACATACGTATGCGTACTCCTGTATTCCCTTTCTTAGTTTTAATAGAATATTCCTTATCGAAATACCAAGCAAATTGTTCACCAGTTGGTAACCACATTCCATTTTCAATCAATTTTACTACTTGATAGGAAAATACAATAGAAATGTAATATTTTACGTAATTTGCCCTGTAAAAACTGAAAATTGAAAGTACGGAATTCTTCCGTTCGTCAGTGTTTCTTTATCGGATCTTGAATGAAAGGTAGCTATAGTTGTCTACTAATCTTGCTTA
This sequence comes from Lepisma saccharinum, assembly GCA_022664845.1. NCBI lineage: Eukaryota > Metazoa > Arthropoda > Insecta > Zygentoma > Lepismatidae > Lepisma > Lepisma saccharinum. The sequence goes on from JAGDQP010004300.1 coordinate 17,596, forward strand.
CTTGTCCTCTACTGGAAGAAAAAAATGCCATTCTCCTCCTTTTTAAAACTTTACTGTCCTCTGCTAGTAAAAACTGATCTGGTAACCCTTATTCACTTGACATCCTTGTCCAATACTTGAACCTGGAAATCTGCTCTGTTCTTTCTTCTCCTTCAACTTTTATTGTTTGGTGTAGTTTATTAAGGTACTATCATGGTATTCTCGTGGTGGAACCAAGGAAACTTCTGAAAACTCAGTCAGGGATGTCCTGCAGGACCCAAATCCGAATGAATTGATCCTAAGTTCACAACGTTATATCACTGGGCCATGGGTGGCTTGTATTTCTGCTATAGGTGCAACGATTACATTCACTCACTGTTCGTCGTTTTCATCTGAATGAATGAGACAATATCCCCCATGTTGCATATCCTTTCTAGTTTTGGGTTCACTACTACTCTACTCTTCTCCTCAGTCCCCCTACACACAAACATTTGTTTGGTTTACAACATTACTTAAAGTTCTGTCATGGTATTCTATATTTACGATTAGAGATAAATAAGCCTTGTTTAATTATAATTCTAGTTCGCTGACTTTGAAGGTCACAAAATTATTTGTTGAGTAATACCGTACATATACACGCATACACAATAAACTTGCATTCATTATTCATGTGCCTTGATAAAAGAGTTGATAAACATGGCAACAGTATTAGTTTAAACCATTACTTCCATTGTTGACTTACAGTATTATAGACACCTCTGACATAAGAAAATGTTTGCAAACAACAAACATGGATGATAACGGATTTTTCTTCACGTCATGAGGAGATATTTTTAACTACGTACTCTCTCTCTCCCTCTCTGATTTCTTTTCGTCTGTTCTGTTTAGTTTCGTTATTAAGTTCTGTTTCTGTTACTTTATTTTAGTTTAGTTTTTGAAGATGGGGCTGTGTTGAGTAAAATTGGGTTAGTTTGTGCTTACACTAAACTGGTTTTGATCCAAAACCTAAAATAATGTAGGTTCTGAGACACTGGGTTCATATACGGTAATAATTATGTTGTGTTCAAGGCAAATTTCTTTAGCTTCAGCGAAAAGTTATTTTAATATAAATGTACAACTTATAGTATTGTTAAATTTCCATTCAGTGCGACTATTTAAATCAGAATCATGCTGTACGCAGATTATCAAATCATTCCATCTCCGAGCTCACAGTACGTCACACATTCACGAAAGATGAATGATGATTCGAGCAAGACAATGCTACTCCACAGACGTATCACTACAGTTTGTGGTGATGTGATATTCGTCAGTTGGGAATATATTCTGTACGATTTCACACAGTGTCAGAACATTCAAATATATGCTATTGTTTGCTTGCAGTTGTCAAGATAAATAGTCCGAATTAAGATGAAATGGTAAAAAAACTAACTAACTTGTTTATTATGTTAGAGGAGACAGCCCTCAACGTTTTAGGCATATTAAAAATTTAACGTGGTTACGTTTAAATTGAACAGTTAATGAATGAATGTCCGTTGAATACCTGAAACTTAACATTTATCCGTTATACTGTATGCAACTCACATATGCACAGACATTAATCGTGTCACTGATAACTCAATGGAGCAGTCGCCACCCAGCAAGACGAACACCTAAGATCGATTCCTAGTCTTCATCTTTTTTTGACATCTGTGAACTTGTTTGAACACAAAAGTTCTTTTTATGAAACCAAATATATGGCCGTGGATACACTGATCTACACATGTCTGAATATCAGAATTTTATTTAAGACCTTTAGGCAGCTTTGGCTCAGGCTCTCAGTATCGTCAAATGGTATTATCCATACTAACAAATAAAAATAGATTAATGAACTTTACTTGGTCGCTTACTTTTACAATTAGTTTCCACTTTCTTACAAATAGATAAAGACTTTCCTTCACATAAAAAAATATTCTTGGGTTCGGAACGCAATCTTTTTCTTCTAACTATTTTAATGATGAGAAAACTGTTTTAAAGCGGACTGGTTTTAATAAAAACGAAATAAACAGCTCTTAATTCGGTGTTCGAATCCCGGTGTTTGGTGCTTTTTAAATCAGTTATTTGTTCAAAATCTACTTTTCGTTACTTCCCTGAAAACCAAAAACATATAACAGAGAACTGAACAGAAATTAATTTAACCAATATCTCCAATGAGAAGCAAACTTCAAATATGATATAAATAAATTAAAAAATAGGGTTTTGATTAAAAACAAAAGACCGAGTTGTTTATTTTTTATAATTTACTATTTTAAATTCATAATTTACTATTTAATTCACAATTTATAATTATTTATACTATTTATATTTATAATTTACTATTTATAAATTTGTATTTTACTATCGTTTTTAAATATATTTATATTCTTATGTTTTTTTATAAATATATATTTTCATAATTTATAATTGAAGTCTTTTGTCAATAAACAGATATTTGTGTTACTTTTGTGTGTTTGACAAAAGAATCCGAAAGCTGGGCTTTAGCGAAAAAAAATATGCTTATTGAAATTAAAAAAATGGGATTTGAAGTCAAATAAAGTTCACATTTTTTTTATAAAAAATAAAAATTATTAGTTTCTTTCAAGTCCGAAGCGCCTACATACAATGAGTGTTGTTTTCGTTCCAGATTTCAAATCCAAATCAACTACAAAACTTGATTACTATAATTGAATGAATGAAGAATAAACCATACATAGCTTTCCTTTCGCCGTTGAAGATTACGAAGACAGCAGTCAAGGTCAACTACATCACGACAGGAAGCCAGTAAGCTGATAATTAATTCGCGCGCCAGCATGTTCCATTAACTACGTTCTCTGACCTGGATACATTTTTTTCGTTATTTTTTTTTACACATATTTCCACATATCAATCATGCAATCCCTGCTGGTGAGTTATGTTCCGAAGTGACACATACTACACTTAGCTTTTTTTTCTTTTTGATACGAGGCATGTGGGCTTCTTGGAACAATGAAGAAAAACATTGATTCTTTTTTTTTTTAAAAAAAACCAAAGAAAAATGATATATTATTCTTTTTAAACAATCATGTTTTAAATTAGTGTAAAATATACAGGTTTGAAACGTTTCAACTACTTCAGCACACAGAAATATTCCTACACTGCATATTCATATAATAATATTATTATTATTTACTTAATTATTATTGATATCAACAATTAATTAATTAATCATAATTAAATACTATTAATTATTTACTTAATTTATATTACTATTTTATTAATTTTATGACGATTTCATTCATAATTTTGGCATATATCCAGCTCAAACTCTTATCGGCTGCACCGGCAATTTTTTGCATAAACTCGTCATGTCTGAGGGATTACGTCACTCAGCGATCATTTTTCTGATCCAATGATTAGTAAGGCAGCTGGCATTGCCGTAATTACGATACTACGCCAGCATTCGTCTTGTGAAACTAAGAGAAACTCTTGAAAACGTCAGTCAGGTTGACCGGTAACGGGGCTCGAACCCGCGTATCTTCCTATTGCCGTTCTGACTAGAGAACGAGGGCTAAGTAAAATAAAGTATCTTAATTAATACAATCTATGTAAAATACGTTTACATAGATTGGGTAGCTTTTGTTGCGATTCAGCAGTGATTCGCAGATGGAAATTCGGTCCATGAGGTTTTTTTGCGTTAACTCGTGTGGCACCCATACATCAAGCTTCTTTGTGTATCCAGCCTTATGCAAATGGTTCCACACGGTTTATTTTTTTGTGCAATGTTTAGCTCTTGGGCAATCGAAACAGTGCTTACATGACGGTCGGACGCGACAATGTCCATGATTTTATCGACATGTTCGACACGTAGCCTTCCAGTGCGTGGTACATCTTTGACGTCAAAATTACCGGCACGGAATCGACGAAACCAAAATTGCGCGTGATTGGCTGTTACAGTATCAGGACCATAAACACTATTCACATTTGCAGCCGCCTGGCTTGCGTTTTCGCCTTTATCGAAGAAAAATTGTAAAATATAGCGTATTTTCTCTTTGCTAGTGTCCATTTTGATGCGCGCTCACACAACACTGAGTCAACTCATCACAACTATCTGAACAGTGTTTGTAGTACGCAATCTCATCGTTTGAACGCCATCTCGTTGAACCCGATCGGACTTATACAACGCGAGATACAGATCACTGAAGCCATCTATTGGCAAAATAATGGATTACTTTTTACTACACCAGATATTTAGCCTTTAGTGTCATGCAGGCCTGTTTCACGCTTGCTATAACAAGTTCGATACGACAATATTGTTAGGTGCCTACTAGTAAGCATGATTTAAGCTTTAGACTTGCTATGATAAGCTTGACGCAAGGTAATGCTTGGCATGGTAAGCTTGCATTATGCTGCAATCACGCTTAGGGCTGATTTACATGCACGCTTGCGTTGCCTACTTTGCTTGCGATTAGAGTGAGTAGCCATTTGAAGCACGTGTCTTATTACGTAATACCTACAACACGCAATAAAACGCGTGTTTCAATTGACTACTCACCCAAAACGCAAGCAACGCAAGCTTTCATGAAATCCAACCCTTACTCTGCTGTCGGGGTAGAGTCCACGTTTCGACCTTACACAACTCCACAGAAAACATTTAGGGTCAGTTCTACAATCAACCGCTAAACTTCTAGTCAGCGTTGAGGCCAACTCTCATTTTGAATACTCTTAAATCAGACTTGGCCTCAATTTAAGCGCTAACTAGAAGTTTAGCGGTCGATTGTAGAACTGACCCTTAATCAATCTTTTCACCAACTCTTTTTTCACTAGACCACAGTAAAGATACCTCTTGTTATTTAATGCATCTTTCTACATTTACAGTATTCTTTTTATATTCATTATTTCTTTTTCCACTTCATATCCTTACTTCACTTAATATAATACTTCCTAAATACTTGTTCAAGTTTTTCTTTTCCAATTTTAACGTTTGCTTTGAGTTTATTTGATGCAATTTATCTTTGTTTTTATTACGTTTGTCTTTACTCCTTTCACACATTTCTTCAAGCTGTTCTCAGAATATTGTTAAGTGATATCTCATTAACTGCAACAAGAGTAAGAAGTAAGTTTAACAGTTAAAATAATACTGGAAACTTACGTCGCTCCTCGTGTTACCATTCTTCCAGTGACGTAAGCTGAACTCGCAGTAATGGGAGCTACAAATGGCTGAAGTATTCTAATCAAAACTGAGCTCTTTCGAGTTTCTCACATAATAATATTTTATTTCATAAATTTTTAATAGCGAATTCGAATTGAAATATGATCGATGTCGCGTAACAGCACCAAAATAAGGAGGCTAGAAAGAAAGAAATAATTGCGTTAAAATGTTCCAGCTGCAACAAAGTATAGTGTTGCCCACGAGACGTGATTTAGGTTGTCTCGTCTCGAAAATATCTTGTCCAGAGAGTGTCTTGTCTTGAAAATATGTATATTTTACATTACGGGAGCTCTGTCTCGTCTCGTTTTCTATAACCATTTCCCTGTCTCGTCTCATCTCGTTGACAACACTACAAGAAGGCATCATCAACTAAGTTTCAATTTGCTTTTCAGGGCAGTGAACTTTCATTTCGGCTTCATTTTGTCCGAACACCAAGTTATGTATTACCTTTTCTTTAAGCTTATAATATTTCGTAATTTGACTGGGTATCGTAATTTATTGATCCGTAATTTATAAAATTTTACTGAAAAATGTTTCATGAAATTAAGTCTGAAGTAGCTTATTCGTTAGTTGGGACTTCCTGGTGTAAACCAAAGACAAAACTATTAGACACCAACCAATATTTAAATATTAATCATAGCAAAAAATTATCATCTGGATATACAACTAGCGCGAAGAAATTGTAGCAGATTTAAAAACGAAATGTTTATTCTTGTTTTCTTCAACTCTCTTTAGTCCCAGAACTCTTCCTTTTTTATTAATAACACTCATTTGGAGACATGTTTATTTTACATTCTCCATTTGTTTTTGACCAGAGAGGTTTCGCCCTAATTTATAATTACCCCGAGCGATATAATTATTTTTTTTCTGAGAATCTTATCTCTTTTATTTAAGAAAGAATACAGTACACAACTGGTATATCCTATGACGAATAAATATTTGTTAACCAACTAAAACGTAGATCATTAAAACATATATTTAAAAAAATTATGATTTCATCATGATTCTTGTTAAAACTATTTCAGAAACTTATATCTATACGGAGGTGCTGTAGCTCAACTGGGTTAAGGTCCAAGGTTTGACTTCAGCGACCAACTACCTGACTGAGATATTTCGAGGGTTTTTCCTTAGTCACACCAGACTAATGTCGCCATGGTACCCTCAAGGTCGATTTCTATCCTACATATCTACACTCTAAAAGCTGCTGGGGTACCAGGAACAATACGAGTATTGTTAAGCGATTTTGCAAGAACTATCGTTGTCGTAACGAAAAATATGGTCGTGTTTACGATGTGTGACGTGTCAGCAGTTACAACAAATGTTGATTCAGCATTGGTAATTGAGTATTGTTAAATTTACCATATTTTTAACCATATTATTAATAATACTGATTTGTTAGGGTGGAATTAACCATAAATTATTGTTGATTTAACCTTATTCACACATTAATTTCTTGCGCATGCGTACATGGTTACCATACTTCGTGTTACGGGATGAACAAAGAAAATGATGGCGCTTTATTTATCGCCACAACAACATAAAAAAATGCAAAGTTACTGCTGCAAACGCACGGACCTTGAGCTTTATGAGGAGTTCGTGAGGATAATTTTGATGATGCTGATGATCAATATGGTTACATTAATATTTAAACATGTGAAGATATTTACGCATGTTTATATTACGCGTTTGTAACTGTTTATTTTATGTTGGTATGTTTGTGGTCAATAGATGGTAGCACCGTTTTTTAACAAGGAAGCTCGTAAACACCGGATGTTTATTTATACAATCGGGTTGCACTTTGTCGAATTAAACGTAGGATTATTGTTTTTATATACTGATATATGATTAAAGAAATTGCTTAAAGGATTTTAGAAACAATGGCACATGGACATTTATTCTTGCATATATTAGTGTGAGTCTTTGTTAAAAGTAGAAGATGAGCGACTTGCCTAACCCTTTACTCTTTTAAGGGTCGAACACTGTAGTTCAAATTTCAAGACTACTCGCGAGGCGAGAACTTAAGTCTCCCAGCGGGAATTTTTTTTATTGATGTGCGGTGATAATACTATCACTGAAAAATGTTTTAAAACGTGCAATATCAATAGATAAGCTACTACACTTCGGGTTGAATTATTGTAAAATGTAAATTCAACAATAAAGTATTGTTAGTTAGCGTATGGTAAGCTGTTGAGAACAACCACACATGTATTGTTAAATTAACAAAACACGCTTGACAATAAATGTTTAGTAAATGCAACCATAAAAAGTATTGGTTACAAAATAACCACATTTTATGGTCCCGTTGACCATAATATCGTTATATCTATTATATATATTTTTAGAGTGTAGCCTCTTCTATTCCGAGCTGAGAGAAAGATGCCCAAAGGCTATAAACAAGACTAAAGAAAAGAAATACCTATGTGCCACAATGTTATTTACAATAATACTAAAGCAATATTCTTAGCAATATCTCTCTCTCTCTCTCTCTCTCTATCTATATATATAATACATATCAAGATAAAATTTTATTGAAATTGTGTGTAGGCGTTTTTAAATAGAACACGAGAGAAGATGGCTGTTACCATGCCGGGAATGTAGAGTAAACTGCAATCTCTTTCTTTCTATTTCTCTCTCTCTCTCTCTCTCTCTCTCTTTCTCTCTCTCTCTCTCTCTCTCTCTCTGTGTGTGTGTGTGTTTTCATTTCTTTTTATTGCTGGAAGTTCTACATTTAATGTTATTTCTTTCTATTTTTACTTACTCATAATATTGCATGAAGCATCTTTCAAGAGAACAAATTCCGTTGAAAATGTAACTGTTTAAGCTTTGTGCTTAGCAAAACAAGCCTTTTCTTTTCCATCAAGGAAAGAACATCAACGAAAAATGATTCTTCAAGATGTTATTAAAGAAACCTGAGTACAGCATACTATATATGATATATACTACACATCATTTTAATATTTGAGTTCCTTCGCCCACTTGTACAAATCTTCGAGTGCTCATCATGACATTAAAGAACTTTGAACGTACAATTTCGTTATTTTCAACTGACAAGCAAACTTTAAGAAACCCAGAAAAAAAATTCAAGTCTTATATTTTTGAAAACATACTTTATGAATTTTACTCATTACTGGTTAATAAAAGTAGTTGGAGAGGTTTCTTGCAGGTTAATAAGACCATTTGCAAGTTTCTTAATTGGAAACTACCGGTTATAAATTTCATCCTTTTCAATCTTTTTCAAAATTACACTTTTTTTTTTCGAAACGATTTTTGTGTCCATTTCTAGTGCTTTAATATTATTTACTACCCAAAACTAACTGTTTTCTATCCCCACCGTTCGTCAAACAAATAATGTGCCATTAGATTTGAATTGAATTTTATTTAAGGCCTTTAGGCAACTTTGGCTCAGGCCGTTCAGATAATGATGCGAAAATTAGTGGAATGAAGAAAGTGGAAGGAAACGGCAGAACCCCGAGAAAACCCACGCTCAAGGTGTTTGTCCATCACAAAACCCCACATGGCATGAGTGGTATTCTCTACCACTGAGCCACCGCGGTCTCAAATAAAGTGTCACATACCACTTAACAAATGAATGGGGGAGTTCTTATTAACGTGATAAACGAGAAGGACAGGGTTAAGTTTTTTTTCCAAAGTTTACTTCAACAGACTCCAAAAGGACTTGAGCCTGTGACCACCGCACAAAATGCGAGGGTGCTAACCTCTCACTCAATCGAGGGTCTGCTTGATAAAATGCACTTTGCTCCTTTACTGAGCATGAACATAATTGTAATTTTTCTCGCGTAAATAAGCACATTTGAACGCTCGAATTTTTATTTCATTCTATTTCTCAAAAGCTACTTACTTGCTGCATTAAAATAATAAATTCAATCAAATATAAATAGATTAACGTGTAATGACAGTGAAGAAAATAGGTTTGAGAATTTTTCCACTCGTTGCTTATCTTAATTGCTGAACTAGTAACGATGATATGCAGAATTTCTAAAGTGCTTAATCTTCCAATCTGGGCTCCCTCAGGACGCATGCATGCTTTTCTTCTTCTTCTTCTTTCAGGTTCTTTTTCCCTTTTTGGTTCCAAGGTGCTCTGGTGAAATCGATGACATCAAGGACAACCGGAGAGGATCTCGTTTTTACCAGGAAGAGCAACCACCACTCGCCTTCTGCCCTCGTCTGCATTTAGCGAAAAACGAAGAAGAAAACTTTATCTGCTAACACTGCACAAGAGAAGCCAAGCAGTACTTAAAAGATAGTCAGAAACGGAAAGTTTGTTGCAAGAAGATTCTCGAATAATACGAAAACACAAACTTTGGAAACTTCTTTTTTTTTCTTCTTTTTTTAAGGCCTTTACAACATTTTATTACTACGTCAAAAGTGAGGGCTGATTTACATGCAAGCTAGCGTTGTTTGTTTTGCGTGCGATGTGGGTGAGTAGCCAATTGAAGCACACGTTTTATTACGTAGTACATAGAACACGCAATAAAACACGCGTTTCAATTGGCTACTCACCCAAATCGCACGCAAAGCAAGCAACGCAAGCTTGCATGTAAATCAGCCCTTAGGGTCATAATTGACTTAACGCAAGCAAATTTTGACCAGTTCGGAATTGAGTAAGTATGTTAGAGTAGATTAATAAGAACCAAAGACTCGAAAAGATCTAGATTGTATATTAAGAGAGTGCTCTCTCATCTAGTTTTCCATATACATTTTCTTAGCCCTTTATTATTAGGCCTACTTGCTGATTTTGCATTCCTGCCCGACGCAAAAAAAGCAAAAAAGAATATATTAAACAATGACCGGCCTTTCATGCACTCGCTGGCCGCGAGCTTTCCTTGCGATTTCTGAGTAGCCAATAGAAATACTTGAACACGTGATTTAATTGGCTACTCAACAAAATCGCAAGCAAAGCACGCGTCCAGCGCGTGCATGAAAAGCCAGCCTAATGCGCAAACAACAAAAGGAGTAGAGGGAGTTGTGGAGACCTGTGATGGTTGTAATTTATCAACATAGCGTTTGTAATTTTTATCACAAATTCACCGTCATTGAACAAAATTAAAGTATGAAATCTTACCTCATAATATAGAGAATTCAGTTGTTGTATTGTTTCGCATTACCGAGTAATGCGTGATTTGTTTCAAGTCTACGAGTGTTACAACCACAAAGAACGGTTGATTGATACATAAAATATTTTATACTACATTTTATTTTAGGCATTATAATAACTAAAACAAATTAGAACCGATTATACTTACAATTCGCTATAGAGAAACGCCTAATTTCAACTATTATGGAATTTAGATGTAAATAGTCGGATGTCTTTACCTTCCGCTCCTTAAAAAACTTACCTTTGCATATAGACACAATTGTTCGCTATTATATTTCGTCTTTCCTGTTAGAGAAACGCTTATTATCAACTATTAGCAAATTTGTATGTATAAGTATACGGGGACAAACCCCCCCCTGGACCCCCGACAACTTTCCCTGAGACCCCAGTTGTCCCTGCGCGTACACTTCTACTACTTTCAAATTACAACGTTTATTTCAAGTCTCTAGCATAATTACGAAGAGAACTACACCTATGGCCATCTAATGGTTGATCTTGAAACCAAATAATCTGGTAAGGAAGATAGTACCCAGACTATCCGGCAGATGGAACCTCATGGATCACTTCACCAATCACGAATATTGATTGGAAATTGAAGATATAGAAATTAGTAGCATAAACTCTGAGCCATATTGGAAAATGGCCGACCAAATAAGTTTTTTTGTATCATTTTAGAGTAATGGTCCTATTATAATTCTCTCTTGTTTAATTGTTAATAATTTAATTCTCCAAATGTAAATTATAACGAACTAGTTATTTTAAGCGTTGTAGACATTGTTAATAGCACGAAATATGAACCGCCATATTGGAAAATAGTCCCCAAAATCAGTTTTTGAGAAAAACTTTTAAGTGAATAGTCTTAAGAGTTGTAGGCATTGGAAATATTCACTCTGAGCCGCCATATTGGATAATAGGCTCTCAAATCAGTTTTCTGACCATAACTTCCAAATGAATATTTTTATTGTAATTTTTCTTCTTTAAAAATTGTTTCATCATTCTCCAAATGAAAATTATAATGGGTAGTTGTTTTAAGAGCTATATGCATTAACAGCTTGCAATTTGAAGCACATATTGAAGAAATGACGGCTCATTTTTGTCCAAAAAAAATGGACGCTACTTTATTACTAGTTAGTCGCAGAGCTCTAACTCTGGAACCAAAATAGACCTCGTGCTTTTGGTACTGGAAAAATACACACTGACGAAAGAAAGCAACGAAACTTTGTTAAAATAAGTAAGCATGTAATTTTAAATATTAATTCGAGAAGAAATATAAAAATATTTCTGTAAAAGCTATTTCAGGCTCTCTTGTTCAAGTAATGATGTTAGCTAAAATATAACGTTTACTTTTTCTGTGCGGAATTAAATAAAAAACAATTTAACAAATGTGTAACGGTCATTTGTTTATTGTGTATTCATACAATTGGGTTTAGTCTGTTATGATTCAATTGTTTATCGATAGTTAACATGTGAATGTTTTAGTGATTTTTCTTTCTGAAATGTGAAGTTATATAAATACATAATATATACAGGATGGTTCTCAATCTTCGTACCAGGGCTTTAATTCGGTTCCTATTACATAATAGGACTTTGAAACAAAAATGTACATACCAAAGTGCATATGCGGAATCACATGATGATGATGCTGAGAGCAGTGGCGTCAAAAGAAAACCTCTAAGAGGGGAAGGGAACTTCAAAATTTTCGAATTCGAAGAAACGGGAAAAGGGGCATTAAAGTTCAGGTGCTTCTGCTTCTACTCCAGAAATTAAAAAAATAAAATAAATAAGGAGTGGGATTTGCGAGAAAATGGCGCCCAACAGACCTCTTTGGCAGTTTTTCAACAATTCAGAGCCATGTAGGGCCCAAACTAATCACTTTAAGTGAAAACTAAAACAAGGTTCTTATAGAACCCGGTAATATCTATCATATGCGAAAAATCGCATCTCAATATGACCAATAAGACCCGAGTTAAAAATTATCAAAAATCGGAAATTTCGAATTAAATTTGGCATCATTGTAATTAATTTCTTGGGGAAATAGTCAGTCAGAAGAAATTATTTTTACACACGATAAAATATAACATGAGAAAAAGATACTTTTTTTTCATGCCAATCTGTAAATTAGACTGTGAAAAATTGATTTTTGAAAAGAACATTCATTTTTATATTTGATGCCAATAGATGACCTTCGCAACTATTTTCCGAGCCTGTAACTCTACACAGAATTTTATTTCTGGAAAATAAAAATTACGGGTTTCTTTATTTTGCGTGTATACTTGTAGGAAAAAAGTATCACAGAGATCTGAGTTAGTTAATGAGACAATTTAAATAGGATTTACCTGGATGAATTGAAATGGAAGTATTCCAATATGGCGGCTCAGTGCATATTGTCAATGCCTACAATCCTTAAAATAACTAGTCAATTGTAATTTACATTTTAGAAATTAAGTTACTAACATGTTTTAAAAAGATAAATTACGATAGGAACTTTCACTCAGGAGTTATCGCCAGAAAACTAATTTTGACCATGATTATTCAATATGTCAGCTTAGATTACAAGCTGCTACTGCCTACAAGCAGGTCATTGTAATTTACATTTGGAGAATGGTGAAACATTTTTTTTAAAAAAAAGGAAAATTAGAATAGGATTATTCACTCGGAAATTAATACCAGGAAACTAAATTGAGCGACTATTTTCCAATATGGCGGTTCAGAGTGAATTCTACCAATGTCTACAACACTTGAAATAACTGGTTCGTTACTTTTGAGGAATTAAATGTTGAACAAATCAAGAAAAAGAAAGTTACAATAGGCTATAGCCGAAAAAACTGATTTGGCGGCCATCTTCCAATATGACGACTCAAGGCGCACAGTGCAAATGCCTACAACGCTTAAAATAACTAATTTGTTACAATTTATACGTATGCCAAGTTTTGGCGCTTTATACCTATAAAATGGACAAAAATGTCGTAAAATTTGTGTCTTAAGCTTATAATGTTTCTTTACATATTTTTCATGACTTTTTTAAAATTTCCTTTCATCTGTTATATCCGAAAATCTTTAAGGGGGTGCAAGTTAGGCAACTTACCCTAAATCAAGTGAATATCTTTTAATATTTCTGTTTCAAATTATCGACAGTATTTCCGAATTTCATTGGGGACTTTGAAAGAAAGTAGAAATAACTGAAATTAATACTTTATGTTTTACCAAATGATAGAAAAAAACGTGTGCAAGAATACTTGAGGCCAAAAGGGCCTGAGCCAAAATTGCCTTAAGGCCTTCAAAATTCAATTCAATTCAAATTCACTTGAAGCCGAATCCCTGACACTAAAACAAGAAACAAAGCTCACATAAACATTAGTCGAATTCCGCTCCGTTTTTTAGATATAAGATTTCAAGCTTATAGAGCCCAAAATCGATTCTGGATATTGTAACAATACGGCCTTGTATCTACCTGACTAAAGAAAATACATCTTTCTGACAAAAGTATAATTTGCCTTGTCAGAAAGCTGTGTTTTCTTTAAAATAGATTCTATACAACGGTAACAACGGTAAATAAAATTGATATTTCTCGATTAATCAGAAACCACGAATTAACGTAAACGATGGGAGATGTGGAGGTAGCGCTCCACATATTCTTGACCTACGGTACGAACGGAGGTCAAGTCCCACGCTCGACCCCCTTTGCCTTCCCAAGATGCCCAGGAGTACCAAGGACACTCTCATACTCAATTTGATAGGAGGCTGAGTGCATCCCAGAGCACCAGGCATGGGAACACTGCGAGAAAAGTCTTCAGCGTTCTCGCTGGGATTTGAACCCGGTCCGCCCGATTCGTAGTCAGACGCGCTAGACCCATCACCACCACCACCACGAAAACGAAATACTTTAACGCATCCTTTCCGATTAATGTCAAAATATCTACCAATGTAATTAATTAATTTTAGGTTCCAAGTTGTGTATGTCGAAAAAGAAGCGAAATTCGGCCCATGTTTAAATTAATTTTGTTTCTTGTTTTAGTGTTAGGGACTCAACCACATTTTTTTTGCACTCAGTTTTCTTTCACTCAGAATAAGAATAATTTGATGTCTGAAAGTAAAAATAGATGGCCTTAGCGTCTTTACATTACTTCTACTTCCCTTCTAATGGTTGGAAGAAATAAAAACAAAAACTTCTCATACGACATAGGTCTAATTTAATTGAATACTTCTAACGGGAATAAACAAGCAATGTAGTTGCTGTAAGCAAATGATTGGCAAATCGTTGGTTAATGTGTTTGCGCGTACAGTTTTATGTAAATGTCAAAAGTATAAGGAAACCTAACCTGCTGTTGCTTGAATGGTATAAAAGGAATCATAAAATTTTATGGAAAGGATACAAAAGTGGTTTAATAAAAGGAGTCTAAAATCGCTCTTTCACTTAACAGTAAAAAAATATTCACTCGCATTAAATATTATGAGACAATACACATATAACAGCTGGCAATGCTGAAACACACTAAAATGTTTATTTTTCACGCACCTCATGTTGCCATATAAGTGAACACATAATGTCTCCTTGCGATTCTTTGAGGGAATCATGGAGCTGAGTAAAGATTGAACGATTTACTTAGTTTTTATTTGATTTATTTGTGAAATGGTATTACGTTTCTAATCGAGCAACGTGGCTACTACGATGGACCGGATCAACGGTGTAAAGAAGCTCACATGGATCGGAAAGGGACCAAACCAACGACCCCTGGTACCAGAAATGAGCGTGTTACTCGAGTGCCACCACGCGACCCCTTGATTTATTGGGCTGAATAACTTACAGAACCAAGTCCCATTTACAAGTGACAATCAAGGAAGGTGGGTGTGGCAAGGGAGTCGGCCAGAACCTAGTTTGAAGTACCATCCCGGCGTTAGCCTAGTGAAGCGTTTCTCAACCTATTTCATCCTGCGACTCCCTTTCACCATGCTTTCTAACCGGCGATCCTCAATTGTTTTATTTTGTTTAATACTTACTTTTCATTTCAAAACATAACAGTTTATTTCCTGTATTTATAATAAATATCCTAATTATATATTATCCAAAACTATTCAGCAAACTACATTATCTTCAGTAATTATTAAAAACAGCAAGCAAAATAAAATAATTTCTTTGAGATTTATTAGTTTTAACATACAAAACCCTAGTTAAATTAATTTTCTCACCTTCCCTCGCGACCCCCAGGTTGATAAATCCTGACCTAGTGTAACTGAGAGAAAACTCTTCAGAAACGCCGGGTTCAAACCCAGGACCTTCCAAAATCGCCGTCAACGCTCTTTGATGAGGGCTGACTATTGCCTTATATTCTATGTCCTAAGGACAGCACCTACAACTAAGAATAGATTCCAAACTAAATTTTCAATGCGTCCTCACCTGGAATCGGACTAAAACCCTTTGATAACGTTCTGTTAACTCCGAGGAGTCTTCGTACAGCTACTTCTTGGCACCACGAATCTTGCGTAGGATGTCTGTTTTTTTAGTGTCTCCGAAAATTCTAAGATACGATATTGAAATTTTTAAGTGCTGGCAACACTGATTTCACGAAGTCTGTTGACAGTCTTTGGTCTTTGAGCTGACCACAACAAATTCACATATAAGAATCCTCTCTCTCGACTGATGTATTACTGTCAAGCAAACTTTAAAATCAGTTTTACCAACTAGCTACAAGAGGAACAATTATCGAAACGATAAGAGAATATTTCGTTGCATCTCTCTGTTGTGGATATCCCTATTTGTACTTTCTCAGAAGTTACAAATATTAGATAGCTCGTCGAAGAAAACCTTTCTCGAAAACAATCTCAATCTACTTTTTTTGAGGAAAGAAGTAATATTTTGATTGAATGAATTATTGTTAACGAAAGTTTCGAAGAACGGAACCTACAGGTTTTGGTAGATAAAAAGATAGATAAAATGAATTGTATGGGCGGTAACAGCACTATGGCTTACGCTACAGGTTTTGGTAAAGTGGGCTCTGAACCACTCCATTCAATAAAACCCGGCGGGAATTGAACCTGCGATCACGCGGACAGAAAGAGAGTGCACCAACATCTCGCCACCTGAAGTCAACAACACTTTGAATTTCTGTCATTGTCCGGGTTTTCAAAGTAAGACAGTTTGGAAAACACACACACTCTCTCTCTCTCTCTCTCTCTCTCTCTCGGGTTTAGTGGCCGTAACTAAGTTGGTAAGCGTTCGTATCAACCGCTGAAATTATAAAGGGTAGTAACGTTTTAATTTAATTATGACCTTTTTGGTTTCTTTGGAATGGCCGGGATGAAGTAGGTAGTAAATGGGGAAGTTATCGACTAGGGCCCTGGGAAAACTCAGGATTGTAGGCCACGGGGCTACAACCCACATACGAAAAGGTGGTAATCTCTAAAACTCGGGGATGTCTGGTAACATTAGAAAGCTATGCTGTTCCAGAAGTGTTTGGATTGATTTCTGAAGTTACTGTTTACCATTTTATCAACCGAATGCTACTCATTACTGGAGTACCGTAACAAACAGACTACAGTCGAGATCACTCAGATGTAAAGGCCCGATGAACTAAAGATGACGTCAACAACGGAAGGCCATGCCAAAATTTAGTGCAGTTGCACGTATTGTCTGTGAAAACTGTAAAGCCAAATACGATACATAGAGTTCAAAATACTTATACATAAGACAGTCGTAAGGATAAAGCTTAATAATTGATAATAAATAAAAATCGGGCTGTCTACTAAAAGTCTTTTGGTAATGTTGACTAAATATTTCATCCGTAGATCATTATTAGGTTACACGCAAAACTTAGTTAAAATAAGAATATATCCTGTTCACAGACGGACGGATTCGTTAGAATGAGAATGAATGATATTTCGTAAAATGGATCTGCTACTACTTGGAATGTAAATAAAACCAATTTGAAATACAACTACATTCACACACAGCCCATACACACAAGAGAGATACACTGCCATAACCAATGTACTCGTAATATAACTTCAAAGATATTACTGCAGGAAGTTCCTTCATTGACGAACAATAAGCCCCTATATTTGTAATAAACTTTCGCTATTGCCTAACCCGGAAAGAGAAAAACAATCTACATTAAAGCTCTAATAACGATTTTCCTGGCCTTATTCAACAGATATCAAAACCATTCAAGGTTGTCCTACTTCATTTACTAACCGACAATTATACTCTGTATGTTTCCAGTGTTATCAAGATTCAAGCAATGCTAAGATCTTAATCAGGCTAAATCCATCGCTTAGTAAACAGGATGTATGAAATTAATCTTTACGCCTTTTATTTACCTTTAAAAAGTCTACAAAGAAGTTTATAACTGCTTGGATTGTCTTAGTTTACAAAGAAAGTTGATATTTTATTTAAGTATTTATTAGTTCTTCCTTTTTTTTTAAAAAAATATGATCTCTAATTTATCATACCGGAGTGCTCGCTTGCATTATAAATCAAGCTAATATTTGAAACCAGACACAAGAGGATACATTTAACCTCATTTGTGCACCACGTTTCTCTTAACTCAGTTTTTTTTTTTTCAGTATCAATGGATCTATGGAGCTTTAACGATTATTAGTTGAATCGCAACACGTTCTCGTTATATTTACATATTAATTCTTTCAAATGCCATGAATATTATTTATAGGATGTGCTATTACATGAACAATTCAGTACGTGCGTAATTCATGAACTAAGATATAAAGAAAAGAAACAGACCGCACAACGATAACAACCTTAAAAAAACTGATCTAAAACTGTTTTGACAATTTTGGTTTAATCGAGCACTCCAATACCGCTTCATAGAGCTCAATGGTGATGACGAAAAGCCTTGACGGGGAAAATTAAAAGAGTAAACAACAGTTTTGTGGAGCCACCTTAAGCTTTCACTATAAACTATTTTGCATTCCGTTATAGTAATATCTGTCTAGCTAATTTAACATCTGGAATATATGAGACCTAGATAATATGGCTTAATTAGCACAAACCACCTACAAAGTCATTCTTCCAGACGCGAGGTAACTAAAAGTGAAATTTATCTTCAATGTACACAAGATATATTTAATTACACAAAATAAATATAATCATTCTAAGTAAACAAATCAAATTAATTATCTTAAGTGTTATATACGTAATATGAAATGTTCCTTATGTTTGCATATGTCAAATTTATAACTCGAAATGAAAAGAGAGAAAAAAAAAGTACGTGAGTTGTTAAACTAGACAACTCACTCTCAACTGGTTTCGACATTTCACGGTCGCCATAAATAATTAGGAAACTGTGTCAGGTGTCGCACGTATGTTCATAAAATTACTTAAGAAAGAAAACACACTACTGTATTTGGTTTTCTTTAAAAATAAGAAAAGTTTCATGTATTTTGGAGCTCCTTTCGTCTAGCTTAGAATAGGCAGAATGATAAGTTCTTAGTGAATGTTATCAATACGTTTGAGATAAATTGTATTGAAAAAAAAACTAACAAGAAAAAAAAAAGAAGCAGCAGCTGCTGGACGGAAATGTCCAGTAATTTGAATGATAAGAACCGAGTGTTATTCGGTTTTCAGGGATTATGGAATTAAAAGAAAAGGAAGCTTCAAGTGGGACTCGAACATAAGTCATGGAACTACATATTCAGCGTTTTTCCGACTGGATCAAGCTGTCAGTCAGAAGTGAACGCCAGAACAAAGCAGGATAGAATGTTCTATTATAGGTGAGTGAGTTGTTATTAATATTCTTACATAACAGGACCTACATACAGTTTTTAGTAAAGTGAGCTTCGAACCACTCCGTTCAATAGATCTTGGCGGGAATCGAAGGATTACTATGCGTTGTCTGAACTCCCGAATTAAGCCACGTTTTAATAAATTTTCGATTTGTCAATTAGGTATCGGAACTCCCTTTGATTAAGAATATTCCCCCGTTTTTTTTTTCGAAAATAAGCGATCAAGATGGCTACAGCGAACACTTGACCAACACTTGACGAATGGCTACGATAAGAAAATGTTTTCTAGAACTAAAAGCTGAGAACTTCCAATAAGGTAAACGAAATTTCTCGGTACTATTCCAGAAATACTGACGACAATTGCAAATACTGACATTTTCTTAATCCATTACGGGATACATCAAGGAAATGTCCCAAACACTTACGTGTAGTGTATGATGAAGTATTGGTACATCAGACGAAGAATCTGACACAGTTCCTGACATTCTGTTCAGAACATTGGTGCTACAGACTGATTGTCACTTCACCACTGCTGAATGCTTTAAAACTTATCATTTTTTGTATTGTATGGGGTTTTATGGCGCCTAAGGGTACTTCTCCAGTTTGTCAATAACTCCCACTCTGCCTCTGAGAGAAAATAAGAAGTAGCAACCCTGGCTCGAACACAAGGTGACACGTCAGCATTCTAGTGTGACTCAGGGAGACTCTAGGAACATTAATACAATTATTTTACAATTTCTGTAAAGATCTAATGCTGGAGCCTGTCGAGAACAGAGACGGTCCCCATATTCACCCCCTCCTTATTCTTTCCATTGTCAAGTGTTTTTTTTTTAATAACCTTGACCAAGTGTCTTCGTCCGACGCGTGCAACAATACTTTTCCTTCGTTCTTTTTTCCTCCACTGTTTATCCGAGAGGAGAAATAGCCGACGTCATAAATAAACCAGTTGGAAATATCTGCCGCCCCGTTTACCGTAGTAGAGTTCAAATTAAGGGCTAAATATAGTAGTCTTGCAGGTCACATATGTATTAAGGGCTAAATATAGTAGCCGTGCAGATCATATATTAATAAGGGCTAAATATACGCAGTAGCCATGCAGATCATATAGTATGTATCAAGGGCTAAACTGGTTACATGAATTATTCGCAGATTAGACGAACCAATTAAGATTACACATATCTGTTTACTTCATTAATTCTGAGATCGTAATGATCTTTGATAATAATTTATTTAACAACCTTTATATACAGCCCCATTTCGGCCATTTTACGCTGAATAAGTTACAGTGGAAAGGATTTTGCAAGAAATTGATCCTGGCCTTGCTCAAAGTACTATACCAACATCTGCTTAGTGTGACAGAAGGAAACCAAGGAAAACCTCAGTCAGGATAACTAGGACCGAGAATCGAACCCGCGGTACTGTTAATTACAAGGCGAGCACTTTACCACATAATCATAAGATATGATGTTTGTGATGATGTTTATAATAATAATGGATTTCCACATCACAACACAGGATTAAAAGACAATCGCGTCACTCAAGGCTAGTCTCGGTTTTGATAGAGACAATGGGAGCCCTTTAGAACAAAATGGATTACTGTGCCTATTGTGGCGAAATAAATGGGAGGTCCGGGGCTATGTAGAGGTGGTCAGAGAAGGAAATGTCATTGCGGTTTGGGGAAAACATATACCTGTAAAAACTGTGAACAGTAGAGAAAGTGGTGTACATTAAACAACCTTGGTTGTAGGAAGTTCTGCGTGCATACTATAGAAAGATGGTTATCAACACATGTTGTATCATGTATGTTATGTGTAGAACTATGACACTATGTGGACAGTCGTACAACTCATGAGCAGGGCTTGGAAGCTTGATCGCATCTCATCCTATTGTTCTAGCAAATAGCACATCTGAGCTCACAGCTGACAAACCTCTGGCATGTGAATCACTTGTGAATAGTGTAAAGACCTTTTGCTTTAGCATTGCTAATTTATCTGTTAAAAGCATGTGTAAATAAACACCTGCTAGCCTTTCACTTATGCTTAAGACCTAAATAGAAAATACAAAACCTTCTGGAAGAATAATTGAAAACCTATCATACAGGAAAATTTTGCTCACATTGAAAAAAAGTCTAGAATCTGGCACATCTAAAAATAATAATAGTGTGTCGTTGTATATGAGAATATGACAGATAGCTATTATGCTGAATGGATATAGGATTATACGATGAAGAGGTTATTGACTCTTACATTAAATCATCAGAATGTCGTAAGATTACGTATTAAATTGTTGCTTCGGAGTAGAAAGTGGGTCAGAGTCATGTTTTGGAAGTCAATGCCAGGATTCACTTTCTACACACACACACACACACACACAGAGAGAGAGAGAGAGAGAGAGAGAGAGAGAGAGTTTACTGCAACACACACATCTGGCAATTAAGTCTGGTCAAGGATACTTTTTTTTATGTGATGGAGAAAACGAATCTATATTGGTGTTTTATGATTTTTCTTTTTGTTTGGTTTCTTCCTTTTGCTTATGAAATCCAATTCTGTGCAGGGTGTTCTTTTTTTTCTTTTCTTTAGCCGTTTATTTGCATATGTCATAAATGTTTCCTTTTCAAAAATAAATATCTTTCACAAGTTGTTTCAATTCTAATCTTATTGTATCGTATATCAAGTTAATTTCCTTCATAGTTCCGGACTAAAACAAACTTCTCTCTCAGCAAAGTTGACGTTACATCTGACACCAATGCCAAGAAAATTTAAGTTGGTTACCACTTCTTCTACTTACCCAAACCCTTTGTGTTACAATTTACAAATAGAGTGAAAAATAAGAGAAAATTTAAAAAGAAGTGTCCACTTTGAAACTAGTTTTAAAGTAAAACAATCGAACATGCATATAACGACTTTTTTAAAAAATAAATTGAAAGGTTAATTAATATTCATGTCTATTCTATTTCTTAATTTGAGTGAGTGAGTGAATTATTATTAACATCCTAAACGAGCTGGTCACCTAAATTTGAACATACACCATTGCATTTTTCTTTACCCAGTTTCTTCTATTGTTGTACCAATAGTAATTTAGTTATATATGGGCATCTCTGGTTTCGGCCTATTCGTGACAAGTCGGAAAGAGAATGTCTTTCGGATTCTATCTCTATATTAATACGGTGGAAAATAAAAACACTAGAAAACCTCAACAAGGTAGATCGATGTGAGCAAAGCATGAAGTCTCCATCCAGTACTCATCCGACTATCTCAGCCCACTAAACAATTGGGAGCTTGGTCTTTTCCAAGTCATTTTCGTGCAGCGATTTTTTTTGTGTATATATATGTTCTCTTAGGTTCATAATAATAATAATAATAAAAAGAATACCAATAGCTTTAAGCAAAATCATCTTCTGTTATGGTAACCAAAGAATTCAAATTTCAAGTCTATTTTGACAAACTTCTTCCTTTTCATTCTGGCAAGGTCAACAATGGAATAAACAGCTTTAAAGAAAACAAAAGTCCATATAATTCCAATTAAGATATACAGGGTGTTGCAAAAATAACACCGAGAAAACGTCTTCACGGGATTCCTGATTCGAAAATAAGAAAAAAATGTATACACTATCGAGGGTGCACAAATGCCTCATTGCGGCACTACAGGCTGCCGAAAGCGTGGGAAAATAAACTTTAGAGCTTGATATTTCCAAGACCATTAACAGTAGAACTAAGGCGGCATGATACTCTCAAAGACTTCAAACCTGCTTTATCCAAAATTGCATATTCTAAAATTGTGCAATGGATTCCCCAAAGGAAATGGGGATTCCTAGACGAATAAGACGACTTTCCATATAAGTACAGATGATAAACGCATTATTCCCATCTAACTGGTCAATGGTGGTCTAGTTACTGATATTAAATACACCAAACGTTCGTTGAAATGTATATAATTTACTCCTGTTTGTTATGCAACCACATGTCTTTTTAAAAGTGTCGTTCAGCAACAGAATCTGAGATTATGACTTGCCGCAAACGAATTATTGTTACTTATTGGAAGGTAGTCCCATTCATCCTTATTTCGACCCACCCTTACTTCAGAGAATTTCTGGGAATTATATACGTTGCGGAATCCCTTGAGAACCCATGGCACATTTTTAAATATAATTTTTCGATATAGTAAGTTTTAAATTTTTTAGCATACTATGCCGCCACTGTTCTAATGTTCATAAAATTGAAAAGGACATGCTCTAGAGTTCATTGATCCACGCTTTCGGCAACTACAGCAGCGAAACGAAGCATTTGTGCACACTCGGGGGGGAGGGGGGGATGGTCCATACTCTTTTTCTTATTTTCGTGTTAGGGATCTCGTGAGGTGTTTTTGTCGGTGTTATTTTACAGCACACTATAGAACAGACGTGAAGATTATCCTGATTGTATTTAAACTTAAAAAGAAATTACTTCGTGTGTGTTAGAATGTGTGTGTTGAATTTAAATTATTTAAAGCCTTTTGGCATCCGTGGCTCAGGCCGTAGATTGTATGTGTTAAAATTACTATTATTAATATTATTATTTAAGTTCGTGTTTCTTTTTTAATATTTCTCTAAATTTTTCATTTTTGTTTGTGATAAGGACGATTGCAATGAGTCAGGATGTTGTATACTGAAGTGCCAAAAGTCAAGGAATACCGGTATCTACCTAACAATATATGGGTCTGCCTCGATCACGGCGAACTGCATCAAATCGACGTTGCAGAGACGCGACAAATCGCTGGTAGTCCGCTGGAGGGATATGCAACCATCTAGTCTCGATTGCCGTCTACAATTCGGTGGTTGTTGCAAGTGGAGGATCCTGGTCGCGAATAGCCTGTTCGATAATATCTCACATGTGATCGATAGGGTTCATATTCGGCAATCTAGGTTTCAAATAATGCGTTGGAAGTTGTCACAATTTTCCTCAAACCAGTCGCGCATCATTGTAGCCCGGTGACATGGCACATTGTTATCCTGGAAAATCCTCATTGTTGGCAGGGTACACGAGGTCCAAAAAGGACTGGAGATAGTCACCAAGCAACTGAACATAGTGCTGACCGGGCAATGGCCAGTTCAAGCGGGCCAGAGGACCCAAACCATGCCAGATAAAAACGGATCCACCACCAGTTTACACAGTGCCTTGTTGACAACTTGTGTCCATGGCCTCATGGGGTCTGCGCCACACCCGTATCCCATCCGTGCGTATCAGTTGGAAACGTGACTCATCTGACTACGCCACACGTTGCCAATTCTCTGAGGCCCAATCCACGAGTTCCCGAGAACATGTGAGTCGCCGCCGCCGATGGGCAGCGATTAATAACGGCACACGTGTCGGTCTTCGGTTGCAATACCCCATGGAGACCAACTGCTGAACTGACCTCAGAGACACGTTCCTGGGACGTCCTGCATTGATTCCTACTGTGAGATCACGCACTGTTGCATGTCTGTTTGCCCAGACGTCGCCGGTATCTGTCATTCAGCACCCGTGGGCGGTCAGTGCGTTGTCCCTGATGGGTCGTAATGTCTACAATGCGGTACTCACGGTCCACCGTTGACAATATGGAGTGCGTAAAGTTTAATGTTTGGACGACTTCCGAAATCGGATGCCCCATTCGTCTAGCATCAACTATCATCCCGGGCTCAAACGCCCATAATTCCCGTCGAGTTGCCATCACATGGTACACGACGTTTCACTACATTCACAGAAGTCCCACTGTTCACACTACAACTGCTTCGCGTCGTTCGACCGGTTTGCCACGATGTTACCGCGCCATCAACTAGTTCTCTCCCGCCTTTCTTCAGACTGGAAGCAGATGTTATGTCAATTGTGCTAAAAGAATTTTGCTCTACAGGAGTAGTTCTTATATATGATTTTTTTCTCTAAGGAAGTAGACAAATATAATACGAAATTCGTGCAACAGTAGAGGGAGAAAATAGGATTCCGGCTTTTTAAAAAAAGGCAACAATTGTACATCTTCGTCCTCCATAGGCTGTACAGTCATAGTGACAACCGGGGATGCACCTACCTACTAAAACGAATGTCACGAACCTGCAGGGGCGCAATATGAGACAAGGATTTAATAAAGTGATGGTCAGAAATTGAAGGATGAATTTCTTAGAACGCAACAAAGGAAAAAAAATCATTTGAAGAAATGTTGAAGAAACATAAGTTATTTTGAAAGTAGATGAAGCATTAGAAAATGACGTAACATGTCCTCCACAAATAATGACGTTAGATGTGTCCACTTAGCATTCAAATCACAATCATAGTTTTACCCAACAGAGATTAATTAGAGCGAACTTTTTGACTGAAGAAATGCAGCCGGATTTCCGACATAATAATTTCATTACAAAGTAAAATTTACTTTGCGCGGTAACGAGTACAGAATTTCGTGTAAGCTGCATTGTTCATTCATTAACTTCGATGAAAAACAATCTTAAGGTGTGATTGAATACGATTTGTTAAGCCGATACGCCTTATGCCATTATTTGCTGAGTCTTTACCACCATGTCGCGCCATGTCTTGGGACCTGTAGTTTATAAAATATGTTCCGTCAGTTCTTGAGAGTACCGATATTATTTGCTATTTGAGGTATTCACTTCTCACTCATAACCAGCACTTTTGAAACACTGACATTTTCCAGATAGAGGTGATCAGAATTGACAATTATAACTAAAAGACATCACCTTAAGTTTCGTTCTATCTCTTCGTTTCTTGGCACGTATAAGAGGCATATAGGACACAAATACTGAAGAAAAAACACCCAGATTAATGGAGAAGTCTGGGTGTATTTTAAGGACCTGCTGCTTTCGATAAAACATTGATTTACCGAACAATGTAGAATTTATACATGAAGAATGCTTTCCAAAGAGTCTCTTGAAATATTACATTGTAAACTAATAGTACACTGCTTGTACACTTTAAATAAACCTTTTGATAATTTCTGTATTTTGTACACCCCGATTAATAGATAATGGCCGATGGCTGTTATTTCTGAGTCTCAGAATTTGGCAACAAAGACTCAATATTTGATATTGATTTGAAATTAATTTGATTTCCTTTGATTGAAACGTGTGTTATTTCGGGGTTGGCACATTTAAAGATTAAAAAATATAATTAGTACAAATAGTATAATTTTAGGCAACTTTCACATCCAGACAGATCTCGGACTGAACCTACTCCCCCCAGAAAATACAACTTCTAGGTATGGGCCTCGTACATATGTACAAAATATCTTCAGATACTAATGAGAGATGAAAAAGGTTAGAACTGATCAAAAGTTACATTATGTAAAGAGTGCAAGAAGTACACTTTTTCCTACAGTGTATCTACAATGTTTGACCAATCTAAACCAAACGTTCTATAGCTTCTCAATTTGACCATGAATTCAATAGAATTTAGTTATGGTTTTTAGGTACCGATGGCTCAGGAGCGGATAATGCGGAATGGAGTCGGCTAAAGTCTAAGTTGAATGTACCATTTGCCTTGCACGACCCCCTGGAAAAAGCTAAGCCAGGAAGGTGGGCCGCTAGTATCAAACGCAGGAACTGCCAAATGTGAAGTCAACTCTTATCAACTAAGTTACGGCCGCTCGGTATTAATTTGACCAGCGAAATATTGTAGAACATGTCTTGTTCCAAAATGTTGTCACCAGGAGTATTTTGACATCAGGAACGATTTATCTGCACATATTTTTTTTACCTAAAATAAGATATCTCAATTATCTATGTAAATAAATATCTTCGTATGTCACGTGCTGAAATCATAAATTAATAATAAATCAAACCTTACAGAGAAAACGAGGGTTGTTTATTGATATCATATAATGTTTTCTTTCCTTAATAAAGAAAAAAGACATTACGTTTCAATCCCTACGGGTTTATGGTTTTTGTTTAATCAAAATCATTCTCATTACAGCCTTTCCTTACTTTCTTGTTTATCTTCGTACGATTCAATTAAAACGATTTTGTGCAAACAAAAACAACGAATCCAATGATATTTGACGTACTCAAACGTAACGTTGTTTTTTTTATGAAGAAAAACTCCATGATGACGCGAACCAACATTGCCTAATGGTCATAAAAGAATTCAAATTCACACAACAAATGTAACTGACTTGTCAGCAGAGAAATTTTGGTTTGTTTTTGAGAAAATGCAATGATTGTCTAAAATTGCCTACCACCATATTACAGGAAGTATAAGTGATCTCTTTCAGGCTGTTTATAATTACATGATCTCTCACAGTGGGGGTAGTCTGTTCAATTTGTCAATTATATTCTTAGGATCAATGACGTACAAGGTTGTTTAACAAAAAATCATGATTTGTATATGTTTGTGTATCGCGCATTGTTAATTTCGTGGCAATGAATTTCTTACAAGAGGAAACCCTCAATGTGCACTCTTTCAATCATAAACTTTGCTAAAATACATGTTCTGAACACAATTTAGAGTGTGCTTTCCTAAGCTGATACGTGGTATGTTATTACTTGTCGAGGTATTACGTCATTTGAGATAGTGTGCCATACTCAAGCGTCTTTAGCTCCGAAACTATGCCTTTCGAAATTAATTGAAAAGAACTATTTTTTTCTTGTTTTTTGTTTGATTTCTCCCTTCAATTTACCATCACCATTTTTAAACACCTTGTATATCCATGATCTTAAAATGATTCTACTGGATTTTGTCCAATTAATCAGTTAAAGACAAATGACACTAGGCGAGGCCTTCCATTGCTGACGTCATTTTGAGCCGTTAGGCTTTAATAGCTAGGCGGCTTGGACCAGATCACAGAACTATCTGACGATCAAGGCTTTCCTGGATATCGAATTAGTAAGGGAGGATCTCTGACAATGACTGCTATAATACTAATAGAACTTTATGTAAAGGTATTAGAAGAGAACTTAGACAAACTTTATAGAGGTAGGACTTTTTGCCTCCTAGTGATTTTTTCTAACGTCGTATTGTTAGTACTGCGTCATTAGTAATTGCAAATTGTCCAAAAACAAAACTGGAATTGCGGGGGAAAAAAATATTGAATGACACCTTAACGAAAGCCATCAGGAGAGAAAACACGTTTTCAACCTGAGGGTACTGAAAAAAAAACCATCAGCGTTGATCACCAGAAGATTGATTTATTTCACCAGAAGATTGAAGAGACATTCTAATTAAGAGCAGCCAAATAAAATTACTCGCTACTTTGATAAATGGCAGAAAGGAGTTCCTCTCTTCATAAACCTATACCGTCCATTGATCATTAGGTATCACTTCAACAACACTGTCAACTACAACGTAAATCAATTAACTCAATTCTCATTATTACCGTAACGAAAAGTAAAAGAAGAGTGTTTTTGACTCTTATAGTAATTAAAATTAAATGCTATTCATTTTCTTTGTGGTGAACAAGGAGTACCTTCGCATAGTTCAAAGCGAATCAGTTATTTGCAGTACAATATTTGCATTTTTTTTCTTCGTCAATAAAATCAGTTTCCGGTGAGTGAATGATAAGACTTGCAGGCTTGTAATAAAGGGGTTTCTGGTTCGATGCCCGGTGGATACACAAGTAGCTCGGAGACCACTTTAAAGTGTAGGTCCCGTCCTTAGGACGCCATCTTCATCCGATGGAAGGCAATTGAAAACCACCATCGGTTCACCTCGCCCAGGGACCTTTGTCTCAAAAGCTGCCTTCGGGAAGAAGATTGATCATTGTCCATATTTGAAGAAGTTCAATGCAACAGTAAGTTAAGCTGAGTTTACCAGAACAAATTGTTGACAAAATATGTACAAGAGTTGTTGAAAAATAATTCTGAATATCTAAGTGGGCAAGAAGCGTTCAGAAAAACATGATAAATTCCTTACACTTCTATTATACAATACATACACTTTTCGAGTAGAAAACAAGGAAGTTCGGGAAAAGGTGAGTACGAAGAATGTAAAATAGGTGTACAGTGCAGTTGAAACTAATCGCACAGCTGAGCCTGATGTTATGTGTTGTGTAATTGCTCTAATTGATCGAAAACAAAAAAAGACTGCCTATATCGGTATCTTTTGACTTTAACATTTGCTGAAATGTGTTGTTAGTGTCAAAATGTAGCCAAGAATGTATATGGTACCTTGACAAATTTGTGTATTTTGTCTAATTTCATATATTTGTTGCTTAGAAAAATCTGGTAAATAGGTTTTATACAATTTCTTTACGTTAATAGAGAACTCTCTCAGGGATTTATTCTTATTTTATCTAGATCTTTGTAGATTTGTTTATGTACACTCATATTCATAAAAAAATGACCTATGAGAATCTGTTCTAACTCCTAAAGTTGCGTAAAAGTGACTGACATAACATAAAAAAAAATTACTTTAATCTATATCGAATTTTAGCTCGGTAGTGCCATCTGGTGTAACTTATTGGAAGTTTCAAAATGTACCCATAATTTATTTTCTATTAATCTGAATGCACGTTCTGTGAATAGGAAAATGAGAAATTAAAAAGTTAAGAAAATACCTGGAGTTTCCAATCGCACTTGATCGTAAATTTTTATTGCATGACATTTACCTTATCGAAGACGATAATAATGAGTAATGCCACTGCTAGCTAAGATGATAGGATATTTACGCATTCAGAACATTTAAAAATCTCACGGTATTGATGTTAATATAGTATATTATCGCGAGAACAGTTTAAGAATCACTTAACCACTGAAATAGAAATAATCAAATAAAAATTATTTTAAAATAATCCCTAATAGCAATGGACACTTGCAATAGGCTTGCAACCAGTTCAACACGTCAAGTATGCAAGTTTGAAAACAGCTTGACAGGACAATTTTGCAAGCCTCTTTGCTCTTGAAACAAAGTTAAAACGAAATTGTTAGTTGACACTTTACAAACATCCAACAAGTTTGTTCTAGAACACTTGCTACAGGGATACAAACGTGGAATGTCACGGTTGGTACGTTTGCAGTAACGTTGCATCAAATTAACAAGTATTATATTTGTACTACGTTTACGTAAAGTACAAAGAACATCTTTTACAGAACCAGCTAGAATCAGGTCCCGTGCGAACTTGTCGCAAACCTTTCTATACTATTAGGGATATAACTAAAGACGATTATTTAAAGTTAAAACTGTATGTAAATTGTTCACTCAATCAGCTGTTTCTTCGTTAACAACCAGTTATGCATGAATTAAAAGTCACAACAGAAAAAAGAATTAAAACAAACAGATTACGTACTATATGAATTGTTTTACGATAAAAACAAAAAAAAGAGAAAATTCTTGAAGCCAATCATATTTAATACGATTTCTATATCAAAAAGTCATTTTTTTAAAAAACATTTCTTCTCCAGAGAAATCTTGAAATGTAAAATGTCTTTTACACACTGGAACTTAGCTATCGCTTTATTGAATACGAATTTTGTACCTATCACATTAGAGTAACAATTTTATTTCTTCAAATAATTGATAGCTGATCTCACAAAGTAGATTTTGTCATACTAAAAAAAATGGAAAGAACTTCATTTACCATAGAAACTGAAATGTTGTCTTTTTTTTTTAAGGGCACGGAGTTACATGTTTTAATTTAGCATTTTGTATACCGAATTTCTTACGAAGTGCATTTCAGTAGTACTTCTTTTACCATAATATACTTCGCGATATCTCCAATGACATATTTTGAAGAAACTAAATTTTCCTCTAAGGTTAGCGGAGCGCAGATTTTTTTTTCTAATCTCGCTTTGGTGGCGTACTAACTCCCATACATTTAATTTTACTCACCTGATGTACGGCACTATTTAAATACATGAGTTCAACGATTAAAGAGAAAAATATCTGCTCTTTTCTGTTCTTTGATATGCGCCTAGCCTAATGCGATTGGTATAAAATTTGTATTAAAATACCCCCACCAAAAATAACCAACTATAAAATTATATATTGTTATACAAAACCTTCTTAATATTCTTTTAATTCTTCAATTTTAAACCTAATTGTTTGGAGCTTTTAATTTTGCCAGATAGCCCCACTTTCGTACAGAAATAATATTTAACATTTTTTTCGATAGAATCCTTTTCAGTAAAGTAGCTGCTTCTGTTGGATGCAGAGAAATAAAGCTATATATACGGTTAGCGTGACATTTGATAATTTTGTGATACATTTTGCAATGTCACGGTATTACCCTCAGCTGTTGCATTAAAAATTGTGTTTTGTAGAGCAACAAAAGTTCCACAATTGGAATAAGGGCTAGTGGACAAAACAATCAACGTAACTTAAGCAGTTTTTATCCAGTTCACAAATAACTTACGACAGGCCAATCAGAACCAAGACAAAAGTGATTTTCAGAGAGCAGGTCGCAGCTGATTATCAGAATGCGTAATGTCATGTCAGACTGCTTGAAAGATAATTAGACAATTGCTTTATATTTCATATTAACTGTTGTTTTTCCTTTGATTCGCCATACATAAAAGGAAGCGAAATTGCCAAGAATACGATAGTGCAATGCGTGAAAGGAATTTCCCGAACAGACAGGTTGTAATACATTTTTCTATTATTAACTTAAGTTACGTTACGTTACGTTATTAATATTTTTTTGTGTGTGTGTGCATTGCGCTTAATGGTTTTTAATACAAGGAATTTATACTCATACACTACACTTGCAATTCTACGACACATATCTGGATTTAAACTGTTTCCAAAGATTGACGTATGTATACCGGAAGTTACGTATTAACTCCATGCAATGCAAGTTTCGTTTCCATAGTATTTCATAATCGACATAAACTTGTTTTCTTGATTACAGTTCACGAATAATATAGTTCAAACTATTGATTGAAAAAAAAAACGGCATAAAAATCAAAATAAAATTTGACATAAATATTTCTGTTTCAGTTGACAAATGTTACGTGAATTTGCTGGACGACCCTGGACTGCTTTCTCCTTCCATTTCCTGTTTCGCAACATTAATTTATTATTATTAAATATACAACGTATCTCGAGTGGATGATGCGGGTAATGTGAGTAAAATTACTTGACATTTGAAGTGGAAGTCAGAAAAAAATAAAATTTTATTTGTTTTGTTGCGGATACAATGTTACGCACTTCTTGTACACTGAAAATGAGTTCGATTTCGTATTTTCATGCATTTTATGTACAGTTAAATTTGGCTTGATCTTTTCAGAGTTAAGTCCGAACTCCAAATTTGTTTTTTAACTTGCACGGAGAAAGTGAAAGTGGAAGATGCAGTGACATTGTAAAAATCTTCCTGCAAGAACAAACGTCTACTGAAAGGGTCTCGAAAAGGAGTGAAATATTAATAATAAGCTAAACAAGTTTAATATGTGAGTACATTCTATAGAATTCCACTAACAATGTAAGTTAGTCACTACAGTGAACAAATGCTGAATGGTATTGATGGTCTTGCTATAGGCTGTTTGAAAACTAATTGCATGACTACTCATTACTCTGATAGTTCGTATTAATTACACTTCTAACTACTTTTTTGACATGTTTTACCTGAATCTACTTGTCATTTCGCGATCACAACGTAAGGTGTGGTTAATTAAAAGAAAATAAAGTCCCACATCTTCTTGCATTTCAATTTTATTTAGCATATCAAACTGTCCGGCTTTTTAACCATTCTCTAATGACCACACTATTCACAAGATGTGTTTTCAGTGTAGCACTTGTCATTTAAATTTATTTCACAGCTAAAGAAACAATCATGGATTTCATACTAGAAAAATTTTCTCGAGAGGAAATAAAAGTAGTATAAACTTTCATTTAGTGTACAACCATATAAACAGTAAGAATCTTTTAATTATTAAATGTGACGAATTAGAACTTTTAACAAAGAATATTCCAAACTGCAATTCTCACACTTTGCTCAACATCAAGCCACCAAAGGCCATACAAGTTTCTCTTACATGAAACTTTAAGCTTTTATAAATATTTTCCCTTTATCCGGTTTTTTGTCATGTAGTCTGAGGCGCTAGGTCAGCGTCTGCAACACTACAGAGTCAAATCCCGACTGGGGCGTGGATGTTTGTGGATTTTAAGCATTGCACTCATTTAATCGTGACGGATCGAAATCAAAGTTACTAAAATGGCCCATGCAAACTAAAGTTTACCAAAGCTTTTTTTTTCTTTTTCATGTTTGATTATTGATCTCGAAATTTGATTGAATTTATAAATATCTTATTTATAAGTGTTGGGAGTTTTATTCCTGCGTTGTAACTTCAACTGACTTCTTTATAATTCTCTGGAAATAATCGTATATGGAAATTGTATATTAGTCAGACAATAAGAACTATCAAAACTAAAATGAAAGAACATTAGCTACACTGTAAAAAGTGTAATATGGAGAAATCAGTCGTGGCAGAAACATTGAAGTATATATGGAGTGTGCACATTTTTTCCCAGTAGACAGACATGATACCAAAACGCAATCATTATTACAAGAGAACTGTAAAGAAAGCAATTGAAACGACAATGCATAAATAAAACTTCAACGACGAAGATAGTTATAGACTAGATCAAATTGGGAAAACAACAATCGAACATTTCAAATCTAATTCATAACGTCTGTGGTGATGTTAGCAGATATGGAAGGCCTGTATAAAGCTTTTATGACGTGAAATAATTTTGTTTTGCCTGTGTACAAATACCGTCTCCGTCAGGTGGTAAAAAATAAAACTGAAAATAACAATGTTTGCATATCTCGCAACAATTTAGCACATACAGCGAGAGAGACACTTTTATCTCTGAGAACTATACCATCATTTTCAGAATGAACAAATGAGTACTCACCGATATTGACGATGCCATGATTGGTGAGCTCCCAGCAAGATTGCAGGCGAAGAATGCTTAACGTGTTACTCTGTTTAGGGCTGAAGTACCCCAACGCAGTGTCCGTCACATGGTAAGCTTGCAAATTAAACTCATAAAGCGAAGGGAGCAACTGGGCAATGGCCCCCACAGCCTCATCCGCAATGTTGATGCAGTCTGTAATTGTTAGGGACACAATTCGCGGAGTGAGGCACGCCCAGAGCCCTGCTTCACTCACTTCATTACAGCTGCTTAGCTCCAGCTCAAATAGGCACTGGAGGTGGTCCAGAAGTGTCTCGAGACCTTTGTCGCTCACATTCGAGCATCGAAGGCTTATCGAATGGACGTGCTTTGAAGAATGAGGATAATTGTTGATGAAATCAAATATGTCCTCATCACTGGCACCCATCAGGGACACGGTGTCGAACCCGCGACGATGAAGAGACTGATAAAATCGTCTCCGTAGCTCTGTGGTACCTTCAGCACTTTTGGCCCTCAGTTCACGACAATGCAAAACTGGTACAAGTCCTGACCAGAATCGCGGCTGGTAAAGCACATCTCTCCACTTCGTGCACACCTGAGCTAATGTACGTCTTTCGTGTGGAGTAAAATAAAGGAAAAAATTTGAGAGAAATTTGTCGTCCATCATAAGCTCATCCCAGGTCAAACCCGGTCGCAGAACAGCAGCAAGAGCAGAACTCACGGTGGGCGCTGCTGCCGGAATCTTCCGGCTTCCAGCGCCGTTCATTGCAGCAGCCGATTTCATCTTACCAACCAAATATCTTGTTGGTTTTTCCGGTGGACTCACTTTATCTGTCTTTCCCACTGGTAGACCATTTTTCCCAGCCACTGTTCCGATGACACTACCATTCCCACCACCCCCACCGCCGGCAACGCCTCCTCCACAAAATACATTGGTCACTCGCTCCATAACACTTGTTTTACCAATGCCTGACCTGCTGTCATTTCCATTCTCTTTATCCCGGTGCTTGTTTCGTAAACCAAGACCATTTATTCTTTTGGATAATTCAGCACTTGCTCGTTCAACAACACCTTGCGCCGAAATTGACATTTTGGGATAAATCTTTCCAACCACCAGCTATTTTGAGCTTTGAAATATAATTTTCATACAGCTTCTTCTTCTTCCAGATACATTTTAATTCAATGAAAACCTTCATACATTTTTTTTTCTCTAAATTTTTGTTTATATGTATATATATTTTCTTTGGTTTATTGGACTCACTATCAGGACACTTTCTTCATTGATGAAATTGGAAACAAAATTTTTTAGGAAAGCACTGTGGCAATTTTTTAGAAAGACACTGCACTACCGTCATGAAAGGAAGAACTAAGGGTCCACTTCTCCAGAAAACACACAATCGGGAGAAATAAAATGAAAAACAAAAAAGACAGAAAAACAAAAAAAAATGTTGTAAATTACTTCATGTTACACAGACACATGGGATTGCAAAAGGGGAAAAAAATCTTTCTCGCACTTATCACACCCCCTTTTACGTCCGTGCGTAATAGTAGTAGTGGATGTGTGAGTACATAAATGTCTTCTTCCTTTACAAAGGGTTAGGGTGCCGCCACCGGGAACCGGATAAAACGAAAACGCAGCGCCAGTCACAGTTCGTTCCCCCTTCACGCGATTCACTCGCTCCTCCGTACAACACACTCAACGATCACAACGAACACTCAACTTCGCTCGCTCGCTCAAGCGCCCAGCCAGCGACTAGTTTCGTCTGTTGAGCAAAACGCGGGGCGGGGAGAGCAGCGGAGGGGATAAACGTAGAGGGAGCTGCTTTCCAACAAACATTCACCGAGCAGAGAGGAGGAATCGTCGATAGTTGCTATCCTGCGCATTCTCCACACTGCGCACAATAACCATTGCTGAAGCACGCGCGTTGTTGCCAAATTTCCACAATACTGCATGCTGATCGATATTTTTACAGATCACCTGTTTAATAATCAGCGTTATGGACTAGTGTATGTACAAGCATACAATAGAACAGAATAAAGAATGAGGCGACATACAAGCAGAGAACAAAAGAATCTGAAGGCATAATAAAGGCATTACAGGCGACTTTACACGCTCAAGAAGAAAATGCATGTACACGATTCTTTTTTTTTTCACCGCCTTATTTTTTTTAAAACCATTGTCTCTGCAGCGAATTAATAGCGTGTCAATAGATGCATACAAATTAAGAACTTCACTTAAATTAAAATTTACTTTTCATTCTCTTTGCATCACGAAAGATCATTAAAAAAAACTTTTGTAAGCTACTCTACGGTGTCTATAGCGTTGCATTTTTATGATTAATTAGACCACACCATGTCATGAAGAGGAAGTTGTCAAATTCGCGATATCAAATTGATGCTGGATAATATAATTGTTTATCTGATGTTTTTCCTTCGATTTTTCGAACGCTATGTTAATAAGAGGGATATTTATTCCCTATGCAAAGTATTCGGGTACTCGGGTACAAGAATATACTAGCATCATGGCTATTACCCGGGTACTCTACTGGTACTCTATGTATCCGAGTATTTTCAGTCAATTTCCAACTGAAAACAAATTATTACATCAATAGTAACTGCACAAGCAAAAATCAAGTGAGAGTCAAGCTTGTTTTAAACTTCCATGTTATGTGGGTTCCTGTATAAGGAAAATTAAACTAGCTTCTGTAGAAAAACAAAAGCCAAATATGTAATTTTAGGCACATATTAAAGCACATATGTGTTATTTTAGGCACACATATAAACATATATTCACATACGCACACACACAACACGCGCGAGCGAAAAGCAAATTATATGTAAAGAAACTGGATACAAGTCAAATTGAAAAAAATAATCCAATGTGCGAGTCCTTTTTCGAACGATAAAGATTTCATAGAATTCTATTTTATTTTCCGCGCTTGTGATGTTAAGTAATCCCCGTAGTCCGAGTTCTGTCTTCGGTGTACTACATTGAGTTTCTTTTCCTGTCTTTTGGTCATATTTTCGGGAAATAGCTCTGGGATATACTTACCCTCCTGTCACGTACGGGGTAGCTCTCAGGAGACAAGTGGCTGGAACTGCAGAGAATGGTCACATTACTCCGTTCTTGTGACTCAAGTTAAAAAGAAGAGAAAAAAAAACGTAGTTATTTCCAATATTTGAAGTTTTCCTAAATGGTATGCAACCTTGTGTAACAAATACGTGTTACCAGGTGCTATAAGCTTTAGGATAATATCAATAACTGTAACATTTTATGCAGGAAAATTCACGCAGCAGCAAATCGTTTCAAATTTTAAATTGTTTAGGGCCTAAATTGTTATTATTATTACTGCTTCAGTATAATTGAAAGAGAAGGATACTAGAATAATGCCAATAACGAGATACTTTCTAAAGTATAGCCGAGCATTTTAGCTCAAGAAATTTATTTACACATGACGGTAATCTTTTATTCAATACAATATAATTCATAATCAATATGCAATCTTATTAGTTAAAAAACTTGGTAAACTTTATTTTATATGGGCCAGTCTAGTAACTTTGGACTTCGACCCGTCACGATTCGCCCTTTAACCATTAAAACCTACACCCCTCGAACCCGGGACTTTCGAGTTGTTGGCCTACCGCCGTAGACAGCACGGCTACCCGGCTGGCTATTATTAGTTAAAATCAAAACCATGTCACATATATTATTTATCAGGTGCTTATCCATATCCTAGTTACTCAAATACTAATTCCGATACATTCAACATGACTGTCTATCATATTCAGAAGTATTCTATTATAATTGGAGTTCCTTTCAGCATCCATAAATCCTAGTAATCCATTTATACATTGAAAAACAATAGAATCAGTTTTAACAATGTCAACATTCATTAAATATTCCATAGAATAAAATAGGCATCTAAATTCCCTATAACATCCAGGTATTTATCTTCATGGTGCCAAGCATCGTATTTCTAGGAAATATTGTCAGCACAGTTCCGATTTTTTCAGTAATATTTCTGGAATATACAGTGCTGTGGGTTGAAGCTAAATTTAATTTAACTAAATTCGACTCATTCTTAATGTTGCATTTGGTATATGTTTCTCTGCGAGCATTTATCGAGGTAAAGGAAGGAGAAGATAGTGGTCAGAGCTGTAGCATAGGTGTCATTCCGCTATTTTTCTACGAAAACTGTAGAGAACTTTGAGTAAGAT
>JAGDQP010004300.1:56051-74233 GCA_022664845.1 Lepisma saccharinum
AGTCGGTAGCGCGCTCGACTTGAGTGCGAGCGGTCCCGGGTTCGATTCCCGGTGGGAGCTCAAAAGTTTCGGTGTTGACCCAGCATCGTGAGGACAATTGGGGAGCTGCTGTGAATAAAAGACAGTGGTGGTCACAGTAAGAGCTTCGTCTCTCCTCTCCCAACCCGTCTGGTCAGCGTGGGAGCAGTAGAGCAACTCCTCCCTTCGGGGAGAGGCCTTATCCAGTAGTGAATTGAATATGGCTGTGATTTATTATATATATATATATATATATACTGTTTATTAATTTGTCTAACAAAGAAACAGACTTGTAAAAAAGAAAGTTTTCAAAGTATTTTACTCATTAAATTTTTCTACAGTTGCTTACAAAACCCTGAGTTTTGACACTAAAACTGATTTTCGTTGGGGATTCAAGCTAAAAAGTGAACTTCGCATATGGGAAAATCAATGTTAATTCAGAGGATCACTTTTCCTTGTCTAATTTTATTAATTTGTACCAAGTAATTAAGTCAGACAGTGACTTCTGTCTATAAAATATTGTAGCATCTCTCGATCCCGATGTACTTCACTTTCAGTTTGAACTCCCAAAAATGGGTTAAAA
Source organism: Lepisma saccharinum (assembly GCA_022664845.1). Lineage (NCBI taxonomy): Eukaryota > Metazoa > Arthropoda > Insecta > Zygentoma > Lepismatidae > Lepisma > Lepisma saccharinum. Next base: position 56,653 of record JAGDQP010004300.1, read on the forward strand.
TTTTGTTTTGGAAAATTATTTTGACAGTGTCAAAAGTGGTTCTCGTGATTAATTGTAGAAAATTTTTATGGAAATATCTCGAAAACTTTCGCTTTTACAGGTTTTTCAGTTACACGAATTAATAAAATATTAGCATCATGGTATTTAGAACAAGAATGGATACCTAACATTTGACTGAAAATGACTTGATAAAGTGCATCACAAAAATTGAACTGGACATTTTGAAACTGGTTAAATCAAAGTAGGCTCAGATTTCGCGCTAACCTATTAAACTTGCTTTTTATTTGAAAATACTACAGGTGATGTGCTGTATTTGGTAATAAATATCCTAATTATATTATCGAAAATCTATTCAACAAATTACAATATATTTAGTAATTATAAAAATAAGTGAAATAAAATATATTCTTTGAAATTTATTAGTTTTAGATTGCAAACCCCTAGTTAAATGTATTTTTTGAACTCCCCTTGTACACAACCCGCGAACCCCTTGGGGAGTTGCGGTCCCCACGTTGAGAAACCCTGCTATAGAACAGAGGGTGAATTAAAGATTGTTAATATGACTCTAATTCGTGTATTTGACCTAGCTAGCTCCATAACCCCTTATCTTACATCAATATTTATTATTAATCTATTATCAAAGAGGTTAAAATGATTATACTTGTTAAAATTAGTAACTTTTCCAACATATCTGGAATAGTGTATTAAGTTCTATAGAATGACCGTAAAATTTTATATATTGTTAATGTCATTTGATGATCACTGCAAGATATATTACATTTGTGTTATGATTTAACATGAGTAATGTAGAAATCCAGGATACATTCTGTAAAGTCCATGGGTAGCCTTGTCTAGAGAGTTATGAAGAGCAGATAATCACAAGATTCATCATAAAATACATGCCAAATAAGTCCTATTGCGTTTTATTCATATTAATGTCAATTTTTCAATAGAAAAGCGGAACTCCTTCGCGGACCAACTGCTACACAGTAGCCCTTCACGCTTTTACTCGAAGGAAATGGGGGCCACTCCGTAGTAGCCACAGGGTCTGCTTTTAGTAAATAAAGGGCAAACCCACGAATCTTTAAGTGCTTAACCTGCATAAATTGAGAATTTGAAGTTCATGGCTCCACTAAGAACACAGCATTCGTTAGACAAAGTTTTATTGTGTATGAATAGGTTTCATTGTGTTGCTTGTTAAATGGTGAACTTCACACTCTCGACCGTCATTCGGGGATCATATTATTTTAATATTTACTTCTATCAAATTTTCGCAGATTTCAAATCTTGCATAACAGTTTAATTCCATTAAGCCGTTCCTGAAGTAAGAAAGTGAACTTCTGGTGTTGTATATTTGTTCAGTGTAAGTTAAATGGAAAAACCTTTCACTTTCTCCGTCTTAGTATGCGACTATTGAAAAGTACCTTTTTATGTTAGATAAAAAAACATTTCACCCTCCTTAAAAGAGTATTGTTACTATTTCCTTTCACTATCCAGTCACACTTATGTATCAACAAGTCTACTGTTACTTACTTGTACATTTAGCTTTTAATGTCTCTCTTGCATGATGGCCTCCATTATATTATCATGCCGGTAAAATATACGTGTATGCGGGTAGTAGCCAGATCCGAAAACATAAATAATTTCAACGAACTCCCAATATCACACTCAACAAACACAAGATGATATTGTAGCAATGTTCATGTAAAAGTCAATACATATGTAATGTACTCATATTTAAATACCGTCCTAACCATGTGTAATATTTGACCTCGGAGTAGCGCGTGGTCTAGTGCTTACAATAACTGAATTAAAACAATCACTAGGAAGACGGATTCGAGTCTTACTGATATAGACCTTTTCGACTGATGTTTACATAAATTTTCCTCCATCCCACCAGAAGATTGGTGGGATGCTACCTTCAATAGAGACCCTGGTCCTTACTTTCCTATTCCTTTCAACGCAAGAGTGACCGTCAAGGTACATCATTTCTCAGATTTCTGGGAGTCATTACTTCCTATTAATGTAAATTCATTAAAGTAACGTTTAATGAAACGAATTAACGAAATAAGTAGAAGTAAGATTACAGTACGAACTTTGAGTGGGTTGATGACGACATACCAATGTGGACAGCGGTGTAGCCAGACAAATTGTATATTTATAAATACCAAAGTCTATCATACTTCGTGTTTATCCAAAATACGACAACGTTTATTCAAGCAAGGTTTCGCATAGCGTATCTGAAATCGTCCAGCTTGGCAGCTCGATCCCTTTCATTTTTTTAAAGTATCTCTTATATAAGAATAGTTCAAAACGGGTATTCTTTTATTTGTATACCAACCGATTAATTAATGGCGGCCATTTTTGTATTGCGGCGGATAAGAAAATTTCTGTTAGCAGATGTTTACGGAAGATGTAATAACTGCGGACTGGTTTTTCATAGTGTATTCATACAAAAACCATCCTTTCCAATAACATCTGCTTGATAATTTTGGTCCTCTGAATGAAAAGCCTAAAACGTAATCGAACTGGTCAAAATATCCAAATGTGGTTGTCGAAATAGAAACAATTTTGGTTTTCAGGGCGCTTTCGCCCGGAAGGGACTGAATACTAAAGTTGATTTCTTGTACACTAGTACAGATCAAAGTATATTCAACGCATGACGGCTGATTCGTGCTTCCCTGAGCCGGCCGCGTGGCCTAGCGGTCTGAGGTCCCGGGTTCGAAGGTCCCGGGCTCGAGTCTTGACAGGGACATGGGTGTGGATTTTAACAGCTATAGGCGAATCGTGACGGGAGTGGCCGAGCGGTCTGCGGCGGTAGGCTATCGGCTCGAAGGTCCCGGGTTCGAGTCCTGGCAGGGGCATGGGCGTGGATTTTAACAGCTAAAGGCGAATCGTGACGGGCAGAAGTCCAAAGTTACTAGACTGACCCATATAAAAATAAAGTTTTTAAGTCGTGCTTCCTTGATATTTTATGAATTTTAAAAATTTGTATTTTATGCATATTGGAGGCCCAGTAGATCTGGTGGGACAAAATATAAAAAAAAAATCTATTTTCTTTTTTACACGTCAGGAGAAACTACAGTAGAATTTTTAACTTTAATGACATGTGAGTTTGAATTAAGTTACAAATTTGCAAATTGTTGATAAATGATGCTCGTGCACGCTTTGGTAGGAATCTTGAAGATTCGTATCTCTGATGGGAGATTAGATAAAAATCTACTTTTTACTACAATTTATACACTTATGTCTGGAGCATGTACAGTACAAATTTCAACTTTGACATTTGAGTTTGAAGGGAGATACAGATTTACGAATCGGGGATAAATAATGGTTGTACGCGCTTTGGTAACTCGTAGTTGTTAAAATATTTTTTTTTTTTTGCCATCAGAACTGTGACGAATGATCTTACTGTTGTAACGATAATTCATATGCTTAAGTAATAAGAGATGCAGATAGCTGTACGAACGCTTCACACACACATAGAAAGGTGGCAACGTTTTCCATAAAAAGGTATGGTTGCTTAAAAAAAAAAAAAAAAAAAACAAGACAGAGTGAAAGTGCAGAGCAGTCATATTGCCAACTGAACACTGGATATATATCTAAAACAAGCTCTCTTACAAGGATATTTCAGGATCAACTTTACGTATTCACATCTTTCCTTGGTATTCTGGTGGTAATATAACATTTTACAAAGCGCGCACAAGCATTATTCACACCCCAACTTGGAAATTTGTTACTCCCTTCAAATTCAAATATAAAAGTTGAAATTTCTACCTTAGTTTCTCCTGACAAAAATGCCTAATGTATAAATGATAATAATAATAATAATAAGATTTTTTATCTAGTCTCCCACCAGACATAAGGGTCTGCAATATTCATACCATAGCGCACACGAGCATTATTCGGGCCGCGGTGGCTCAATTGCCCTCTGGTGCTAGGGGTCGTCGGATCAATCCTTGCTCATGCCATGTGCGCTTTGTGGTGGACAAACACTGTGTGCGTGGGTTTTCTCGGGGTTCTCCCTTTTCCTCCCACTTCCTTCATTCCACCAATTCATCTCATCACCATCCATCCAGCCCCTGCCAAAGTTGCCTAAAGACCTTAAAAATTAAATTCAACTAGCATTATCCCACCAAATTTGTAGCAGCTCCCTTCAAATTAAAATATTAAGGTTCAAATTTTTGCTATAGTTTCTCCTGACATAAATGTATATCTTGAGACAAAATAAATTTTTAAATTTTGATCCACCAGAGATATTGGGCCTCGAAAATACATAAAATACGAATTTTTGGATTTTCAAAAAATCATTAAAAAATTTAGGAACCATATATCAACCTTGAACATACTTTGATATGTGCACAAAACATCAACTCTGATATTCAATCCCTTCCGGGTGAAAAAAGCGCCCTGAAACCCGGAGTTATATTTACCAGGTATTTCAACAGTCACATTTGGATGCCATTTTGACCAGTCCGATTAGGTTTATCATTATCAAGCTGATTTTAAAGGAAAGAATGGTGCTTGTTTCAACGTCCTATGACAACGCTGTCCTATGATAACACTACATTTTCCGTAAACGTCTGATAACGCAAATTTGGGCATGCCTCGCAATAAAAAAAATGGCTGTAATTAATTAATAGGTTTCTGTAAAAATAAAATAAATCTCATTTTGGACCATTCTTATATAAGAGATATAAATATATTAAAAAAATTAACGGGTTGAGCAGTCAAGCTGGGTGATTTCAGATAGACTGGCTGACCTACAGGTATCGTGTATGAAGTGCCTGGAATTTATTATAGCTACTGTATTATTCCAATTTTCAATTGGGGGGCACGGCCCCCCTGTGCTTCCCGTGGGGACACCCCTGGATGTGAATATAGCGAAACTACCGTGAAATCTTTGAATGGAAAATGCTAATCAATTACAAAATATCTACCAATTTTAGACTCACCAGATTTAAAATGACTGTGTATATAGAGGTAACAGTATTCAAATCTGAAATCATTTTGTCTCCATATACGTTGGCTGACACGTTAGACTAAATTCTTAAAAATGGAGAAAGCTAAGCAACTGGAAAGGACCTGCCAGCTTCACTTGCCAGATTAAAAGCCTCTCAATGAATCAAGGTCACCGAATGCAAATCTGAAGTAAGTTGCTCTCCACCTGCTTCCATTGAAGAGCATTCTTAGAATAGAGAAGGCTAAACCAATGAAAAAGTACCTACCAGTCTCTACCCTGCGTTAGAGACGGACAAAGTAACATTAGAAAAGGACAAGAAATTATTAGTCTAGCTGCAGGTCACTAGAAATAGTCAAACCAGTAGTGACATCTAGTAGACGTCTTGCTCATTATGGTGTTTTGTAAATACGCGTTCCAAATTATTATTCGACAGCTCCTCCGGTGGATCAGTCGATAGGCCATCGGCTTCAAACTTGAGAGACGGGAATTGATTCTCCCTCAAGTCAACTTTTTTCCTCGGTTTTCTCTTTCACAAAACATTCCGAAATACTTATATTTATGGTTAATACACGCTCTTTTGTACTTTTTGCTCGACATTTTTTACATTTCTGTGTACCATGCTTTCTACCTAACTTTATTTATTTTCTACAAAAAGAAAAAAAAACTCTCACACATGTAAGCCTTATCGAGCGAAGGCGGATCAGTTAAAGTTCGGTTAGATTTTTAAAAACATATTATTACATTACAAGATTGGACTCAGCCACCAGATAACACTTCAGTTTCAGCTACTTTCGACCAGTGGTTCCAGTGACTAGCGGCTAAATAAAAAAATGGAGTGTCCGCTGAAAAAAGAGCGTGGCCAACTTCCGTGAATTATTTTTAAAATGTGATATCTTGTCTCGTAATTGCTATATCGGTGTTTGACCTTAGTCGCCTTTATAATTCTAATGAAACATTAAACCACTTCAACCATTAACTTGTAGAATAGTTTTTGTACCGTTATCAAGCAATATGGAACATACCAGATCCATTCACTTCGTCCACCTAACATGCTGTTTCTTCCCTATGGTGACTGGTATAGATTTTTTTTTTTTCGTGAGCGGTGAGATCCAAAAAAGAAACAAATTAGGCATAATTTTCATGTCTGAATTTATGCCGTTGTGTGGGCAAATTTTGTTCCATTTATGCCATTCCAACAGGCATCGTTCCTAACGTTTCGTCGTCTAGAGTTTGAAAATATATACTCAAGAATAAGAATATAAAGGACTCTTATATCACTTTAAAACAATTAGGTAAAAGGGTAAAGGCATTCTTCCTGCAAACTTTCTTCAAAGCTTAAACGTTAACCGTATCCAGTTAGTGAAACTTTTGCCCAGTCCCAATTGAAATAATTTCTAAGGAAGAAAAAGTCACAGAAGGGTTTGTGTGCGAGCAACGCCGTATGTTTTCATCAATGCCAGACTTCCCTGCAGTTCTTTTCATATGCATTTGTTTCCTGCAGCTGCAGATATCTCCTTCTGCGAAAGATTAGGATAATTAGACTCTTTATCTGTATGTATGTTTCTGATGCAACTCTGCCAGAGGAAGTGATTGTCTGTCTCGCTCATTTTGTCTCTTACTCTCCTCTGTTTATTTAATTATCTTTTCTCTCCTTCATTTTTTACTTCTTTCCTATGCTACAGCACCATTTTACATGCACTGAGATTAACAGAAAATATTTAATGAAAAATGGGAAATAGTAGCAAGAATTCTGGCACCAAACAGCAATGTACACAATTATATTACAATCTGAACAGATACACTGTTAAAAATTTTTGTAAACGTTGCTACGAATTTTCAGTAGAGTTCTGCAGTATTTTTTGGTATTTCATATCGTTTCGTTGAAATCTAGGACAACCCAAAGACTTTTCGCATGCTGAGATGGTTTTTTTTTTTCAGTTCTCTGCGCACATGCGCAGAATGACAAAACGGTTTCTTATCGTAGCCGTGCATGCATTTCGAATAAAGTGTTTGTACCGTCATCTTGTTCACGTATTTTAGCAGAAATGGGAAATATTATCAGTGAATGGGAATTCCAATCCCTAATTGACAAATAGACAATTGATTAAGCCATAAGAGCGGTGTCTTCCCGTCTTGCCTAAAGGCCCTCCAGCACTTTGTAGAAAAAATTTTAAGTGATCTTATCTTTTGAGACAGGGAATTTTATGCAGGGAGGGATTTTTAGGGAAATGCAGCTCCGAACTGCATGGCTTCTAGCGTGTTTCCATGCTGAATATTTTTTAATGGCTGTAATAAGCTGATTAGTAATTCTAACTAATTCTGTAAGAAAAATAATTATTTCTTCAATTCACGTAATAAATTTTGAATGTTAATCTATTTGTTCTTCCGGGAAAAATGACTAGAATATAGTTCTGTTATTAGCAGTATTTTTCACATGTACTTTTGTAAAGATAAATGTGATGTTTTAAATACCTGCAAAGAAATGGAAAATTAATTGACTCAGTTGCAAGAAAGTCGTTTAACATTGCAACTGAAACGAACACAAAACAAACTTACTTCGGGTCAGTACCAAATCACTTCGCAACAAAATTTCAATCGGATTTCCAGTAGTTTCTTTCCAGCATGCTAAGGCTCGCAGTACTTAAAAGGTGCCACAGTTTACATCCTCAAGACATGTCGGGTCATATATTAAACAAATAATGCAAGAGGATCCATAAGGCGGCCTTTAAAAAAGAGCCTTTGTCTTTTAAATAACATCTTTCTCGGCATCACCTTGTCGATATAACCAATACAATTTAACACAAGACCTCACCATCACTGTTCTAAACAGTACGCAACCGTATCCACGCAAACCACCAATACACGCGATTCCAGCCTGCTTCTCAGTGATTTGATCTTTTGTTGAACTCGCCTATAGTTAAGCTTCAACTTCTTTCCTACCTTCAACATTAACATAGAAACTTCATTTTCACTCTGTTCCTGTTGTAGAAGTTGCACGAATGTAAAAGTATTGGGATGTTCTTTTGTTAGTTTTCTGTTTAATTTAGAATGCCACTCCTTGACAATATTAGTTGTTCTTGCTTCAACATTGCCGTAATGGTTCCATATTTCTCTGGAAAAACCACAACCATTCCATATTTCTGGCTCAACAGAATTCTCGAAAACTTCAGACTTCATCTTGTCTATTAAACATCTTGCTTCAATTAGGCCTATATTACTTTCTGTTCCATGAGAATGCACACCGTTCTTCGATAAAACATCGTCACCAAAAACAACAATTGTAGCTTTTCAACACGTCTGTATTTCCAATATGTCTTCTCTTAACACGACTATTAATACGGTACATAAGAACCCTTCGTAGGCGAGCAGTTCCCCCTCCTGTATTTCGAATTAACAAATTCAGCCAGTCTGCGTTGCTAAACACTATTGGTTCTATATACTGCCTGTAGTATATAGTATAGAAGACAAATCACCTCAGAAGGTGATGCCGAGAAAGGAGATATGACGTAGAAGACAAAGGCTCTTTTTTAAGGGCCGCCTTATGGATCCTCATGCATTATTTGTTTATTATATATTACATGTCTTGAGAATGTAAACTGTGGCACCTTTTAAGTACTGCGAGCCTTAGCATGAAATAAACTATTGGAAATCCGAATGAAATTTCGTTCTGAAATGACATGATATTGGACCGAAGTATGTTTCGTGTTCGTTTCAGTTGGAATATCAAACGACTTTTTTGCAACTGAGTCAATTAATTTTCCATTTCTCTGCGTGTATTTATAAAATCACATTCATCTTTACAAAAGTACATGTGAAAAAATACTGCTAATAACAGAGTTGTATCCTAGTCATTTTTCCGGGAAGAACACGTAGAATAACATCCAAAATGTATTACAAAACTTGAGGAAATAGTTATTCTTCTTACAGAATTAGTTAGAATTACTAAACAGCTTATTACAACCATTAAAAAATATTCTGCATGAAACCACGCTAGAAGCCATGCAATTCGGTCAAGCATTTCCCTAAAAGAATCCCTCCCTGCATAAAATTCCCTTTCTCGAAAGATTATTAGACAGAACGGGAATTCCCGTTCTGCCTAAAGATAAGATCACTGAATATATTTTTTACAAAGTGCTGGAGGGTCTTTAGGCAGAACGGGCATGAACCATAGGAGCAACTTAGTTTACTTCTTCAGGGTTCAGGGAACGCATTTCTGACACTCTATAGAGTTTTGAACCAGTGTTTTCTTATGACTGGCACTTTAATCTAATCAGTAAGAGGCGGGACTGAGTAATATAACTGTAAAATGAATTCATTCTAATTTATGTCGTGTTTATTACTTTTATCTTCTTGTAATTATTCCACACAATTATACGAAGTAGTTTATAGTTGTCTTACTGTCCTGTTTCATTTTTTTAAATTCCTTTTAGGCATCTATGGCTCAGACCTGGATAGTGTAGGAGAAAGTATGCTAGAATTAGTCGGCCATAAACTAATTTGAAGATACCATCCCGAAATTTGTAGGGTGTGACTGAGGTAAAATTCAGTCATGATAACCGGCCACCGGTGTAGAACCCAGGACTTCCCGAATACGAAGTCAACGCTATACCAACTGATCCACGGCCGTTTGGTTTTACTGTTCTGTCTCACTCATACTGAACTATCTGGACAGGCTTTTTTTATTGCGATTGTGCCATCAGTCCAGATCCCAGGAGAATATAATTGAAGACCCTTGTCAGAGGTCATTTTCTATGAATCTGGGTATACATTGTTCTGTTTAGCTTTGCAGCCTTTTTTATATGAATCTTTTGTATTTAAATGAAAAGAAGTGGTTCTGTGTTGTAGGTACTAAAGCATCCGATCGTTATGCTAGTGATCCTCGGTTCCGTTCCCACCCAGAGCAATGTTTTCTTGTTTTAAGAAGTACATTCTAATATGTTTTTCTTTCTTAATTTGTCAACGCTATTTCAACCTTAATTCTCGTAAAGTAGACTACTTGATTCAACCTCGCTTAAATCGTCTTTGGGCTTGATTTACTAAGCTTGCATCGAGTTGACCACTTGTCAAAGGAAGCGTAACCCACTTCTGAGTCACGTCAAAATTGCTATGGAGGGTGGAAGTTTGAATTTTGTTTCTGGCCTTTAGGCATCTGAGGCTCAGGCCGGGGTAGAGGAGGGGGAAGGATTAAGGTAAGTTGGCCAGGGCCTATATGGAAGATAGGAAAAACCCTGGAAAAGCTCAGTCAGGATGGTGGGCCGCTGGGATCGAACCCACGACCTCCTGAATGCTACGCCAACGCTCTACCACTGAGCTACGGCGGCTCGGTAGTAGGGTAGAGTTACGACCATTATAGTGGAGCAGAAGTATCAAAACATACACGTTCGAATATTAAAATACAATTATTTTGTTTTCTTGTTTCAACTTTTTTTGTAATAAAATGTTAACGACTGAATATTTGGAAAACAATACTGGAAAAAGTCTTCACAATTATATAAATCACTTATGTCTGTCGAGAACTAAAAAGTCAATTTTTTTCTGGTCTATAACTTGTTGGGAGTTGACGAATAAAAATATTCGAAGTGATCTTTTATAACTCGAAATATATATGACTCAAAGAGCTCCTGCGTAGCCTAGTCGGTAGCACGCTCGACTTCAGTGCGAGCGGTCCCGGGTTCGATTCCCGGCATCGTGAGGACAATTGGGGAGCTGCTGTGAATAAAAGACAGTGGCGATCACAGTGAGAGCTTCAGCTCTCCTCTCCCAACCCGTTTGGTCAGCGTGGGAGCAGTAGACCAACTCCTCCTTTCGGGGAGAGGCCTCATCCACTGGTGGATTGAATATATGACTCAAAACTCTTATATTTTGTATAATGAAACCTTGGACCCAAATATGCTCATCTACAAAATATGGCGATGTTGTGTAACATATATCTTGGGTTATAATATCTAAAAGATTTCCTTTAACTTTTTTATTCATTCATGTCACTTATATTCCTTGGTTTATGGAGTCGACAAATATCCACGACAATAGGCACACTGCATTAATGATTCATTTGTATCGTTGCTATTAAACAACTCCAATCTTCAAATTTCCAGATAACATTCTCAGGAGCCTCAAAGAAATCATAGTTTACGGGAAACGCAGCTTTCTTTCCAGGCGTGTTTAATCTTGTTGAATACTGGAGCACTGAACTGATCATGGATAAGTGCGTGAATGTTGATGATAACATTACTGCTCTGAAGCTCTAATTGGAAGAAAACATTAAATATGGATACGTTGTTTGTAACATTGGTGTCATAATTCAAAGTATTTCTCCATTAGTTGATATTTATTTATGTTTGAATGTGTCCGAGCCTAATAACTGTTATCCTGGAATAATACCTAATTTGTGAAGAGACATAAATAACCAAATTACCGCTATGAACAGCTAAAATGAGTACAATACACACTAGACAAAGCAGAACTTTGCATTTTGATCGATATTAAACCAATATCTGTGAGGCACTTCTTGAATGTACCTTGTGAGTAAAAAGTTGCCTAAAAATCTTACGTAAAATTCAAATTCAAATTGAAAATAAACACGTCTTTCAAAATTAGGAAGATCAGTTAATACACAGTTCAGTTCAGCCACACTTTTACGTTGAAGTAGCCAAATTATAAAATGAATTCCTCCCTAATATAAAAAGTGATAACATTTTAGAACCAGGTTAATTATTCGTTTATTAATTGGCCACAGTGTTTTTTGTTTTTTTTAACTCATGGTTTATTAGCTCTGGTAAATCTTGACATCCTGACTACTACAGAAATCGCTGGAAGCACAGTGGAAAAAAGTCACGTCCAGATATCGATTTGCTGGTGTCAGCAATTCTTTCCCTCATCCTCATCACTTTAGTGTCGACATACTGTAATATTTCACAAGACTGGAGGCGTCTTTCTCTCACTTTATATAACCAGAATACAATATTGGCTTCAATCGATTGTCACTCCATTAATATCTAACCTTTCTCTCGCCATGAATTATATTTTCAGTCTTATGGCGAGTATCCTTTATCTCTTTTTCTTTAAAGTATTTTTTTTTCTTTTAGCTTAACGACATTGCCAGTATTAGATGCTGGTAAAAAAAAAAAGAAGAAGAAGGTAATCCTAAATATAAAGAAGTTATTTTCCTCTTTCCTTTGACTTCCTCCATTTGAGTCTCTTCAACGGTGTAAACATTGCTTGGTACTCCGCAATAAAACACGGACGTGTCCCGAATTAGGATGAATGTGAGAGATCTATCATCCTCAACACTTCAAATTCTTTCCTCTCGAAAGTTCCTGTTTTTATATCCCTGATATCGAAGTTCATTTATTTAAAAAAAGAAAAAAAGGTGTTTTAAGTGCACATTAAGCAATTTAGTTTTCCGTCTTATTTTCTTCTTAATATTAAAATATAACTCATTTCACTAAACACACTTGGAAATTTATTTACTTAAGGTAAGGGTAAAGTAATGATCTCTACCAATAGATGGCAACACTACCTCCGTCTCTCTCTCTCTCTCTCTCTCTCTCTCTCTCTCTCTCTTTTGTTGTTGTACGAAATTACAATGTTGCTCCTGCAAATTAAAGCTTAGATAGTTCAAACTTTCAGAGGAAAAAACTTCATAACCATTTCATGAGTTCTATCCGCCCCGATTTTTTTTAAATTTTCTTTCTTATTCATTGTTGAAAGAGCTTCATTATTATAGGTAGGGACAGTCGAATTTTGTGAATAAAGGTGCCTAAATTTCATGAGTGAAAAATGTAAAATAATTCGCGAATACAAGGTAAAATTTCGTGAGTACAAGGGTAAATTTCTCGAGTAGCTAAAAATATGTAATTGTTTCCAATGAGTTTTTAAAAACTTTAGACAAACCTTGCACTAATGCATGCTGCTAAAACCTAGATAAAGTGCATTTCATTTGAAATAACAGTCATCTACCAATACTGTTATTTATTTATTTATTCAAATTTTTCACATACTTCTTCTACATTTGCAAAAACAAGTATAAAAAGTTTAATAAATACATGTACAACTATGAAGAAATTTATTTCTCAATCATTCAACTGAATTTTCTTAGGCATATGATGAGAACAGGCAAATTTGTCATCGTCATATTTGTTGGATTGATGGATTGATGGTCAGCATACAGGAAAACCTCAAAAAAGAAAAATCTCTGACAGTCTGCATTTGAAACTTTGCTTTGCTATTTCCGATAGCGAGATTTTTCGGAGGCCTGATATTTTCACCTACTCTACTTGTTTCCACAAAGCCTTTCACAGCCAAACGCACTTAATGAATGGCCTTATGATATTGTAGTTCGTATTTTTCAGCTAGAAGGCAAACCATGTTCAATGGAGGATAAAGTGTATTATATTCTAACATTCTCTGTGCTACGCGAATCCGATGATAAGTTTTTGAAACACGAATTATGTTTGTTCGATTGTTTAGGCATTATTTTCGTCAATGGAAGTAGTGCTCAGAATTCGTGGATGGAAGCAACCTATTCAAATTTTCGCGAGTATTTCGTGAATTAAAAAAGACAATTTCAGAAATTGTTAACAACCATGTGATTTCTTGAATGTTTAGAATTTTCGTGAATTTGCTAGTCGCGAAATTCTAATATCCTTAGTTATAGGTCTAGGTTTGGATATTCACAACAACAATGAAGCGATCTCAACAATGAACAGAAACAAAATAATAATAAATAAAAAAACTGGCACGTGTAGAAATTTTGGAATGGACTTTTTCCTCCGAAAGTTTGAACTCTGTAGGTTTCAATTTGTAAGAGCAACATAGCAATTTCGTGCAACGAAAAAATACATTAGACATATCCGGAGGTAGTGCTGCCATCTATTGTTATAGGCCGTTGTTATACAGTTTACAGCAACCTTAAATAAAAGCCCAAACAAGTTTAGACACTCTAGTTTAGGAAGGATCTAATGATAATGTAAAGAAGTGCATTATAGTAAAAAAATAATACCGAAAACAAAGGTTTTAGTGATAAGATCGGAGAAATTAATCACGAAAACAAAGATTTTACTGAACTCAAATCTGGAATCATTTTCTCCTTAGCTGCTTAAGTTGAAGCACTATCCTGATTTTTGAGACAGGCGGATATGGATCAAAGAGATATTATAGAAAGATCAACTTTATCTTTTTTGTAATGCTTCCTCTAACAATTTACTGGCCTTGTTTTAAATGCTGTGGCATATCATAATTTGTTTAACCACTACATTTAAGTCCCTAAAAAATAGACACTAAAAGTTAACAAATAAAAGATGGAAAATGAAATAAGAATTTAATTTATTGCAACTTAAGCTCAGGCCAAACTGCAATAAGTATTGAGCATGCCAAATTTTGGCAAATAGCTTTAAAAAAATATATCTTCTAAATAGAATTCTGATTAAATAAGAATGTACCGTACTTTTTAATGGACATACACCTACAGAAACTCCATCGTTGACAAACTTGTTTTCTAGTAGCTTTATACAGCTTCCAGATGTATTATTAAAGAGGTGTTCATAAGTTGTGTAAACTAAATTAGACTTGTTCCTAAAGTTTCACTATAAACAAACCCAGCTGAGTTTTATTGTTATCATTCTATTGATTGTTGCATTATTACTGTATTTTTCTATCACTAACACATTTTTAATTGCTAATACATTTTCAGTAGATTACAGACTTTTCCCATCAAAGTCAATATTTGATAGTTAACACAAAATATAACTACTTTTTTTTTTTTAAATAAATAAACAATGATAATGTCAACACACTAATGTTAAGTTCCAACCAAATCTTTGTTAATGAATCTTTAATTAGAGAATTTAATGATTCTTGAAGTTCCTAAAGCGATTCATTAAAATATTACCGAAAGTTAGTGAAACCCACCATAATTCTTATTTAAAACACAATTAAAACGATCTAATAGACAAATCAATCTGTTTACTTATGTCCGGATGTTTGGCATATAATACAATACGAGCCACTTAATTACTGTTTTCCTAAAGTCTTTGTTCATCGATTTGAGGAAAAAATTGTTTTTGTCACTAAACGTCTCTTTGTAGCATTGCTATTTTCGAACCACACTGATGAGACTCCCTAGATACTTGAAGCCATCATAGATATCTCTTCCACTTTCTCTATCAAAAGTTTAGTCCCGCTGCCAACCATCTTAACTGAGGTTTTCCTCAATTTTGAACAGGTAAATGCCGGGATGGTACCTCAAGTAAGTTTCTCCAATTCCCCAACCCTACTTCCAGAAGGATGCTCGCCGAGAGACGTCACTTCTCCGACATTAGACGGGTTTAAGCCATCTGTTTAATCTGAAATACAATGACGATTTTTCAACAATGTTTAATAAACAATATTTGTGAACTATGATGATATATTTTTCGTATTTGTAACGCTTTCTGACAAATTAAAGCTCGTTGAAATCAACAAGAACATAAGTCCAATACTTAAGGTTGAATATCCATCTGGATTGTCAAAATGTAGAGCAGGATTTAATCGACAACATCCATATACACAAACCAATGCTATTTCTGTAGAATAGAGGACTTGTACTGGTACTCAACTCACCAATGCAATTAATTATTGAAAGTGCAAAGCTATTCACAATCACCATTATACACAAACATACATGAATATGTTTCTAGTATCTCCCTGTTATATAAAATGCTCTCTTTTGTTCTTCATGGATTTTTGTGAACCAAGTTCTCTTTTCAGGTCTTTGAACCAACACTTCAACCCAATTTCCTAAAAAGGTTTCGAGAAGAAAAATGACGGCATCCAGCCTCGCAATATTTCTCAGAGGAGAAAAGCGCTTAGGAGGTTCTGGGGATTGTCACGAAAGAAAGACTCCATGGGATTTGGACAAAGGACAAAGGTAAATTGCTAGGAAGCTAACTTTGCTTGTACTGATCGAAATCGTGTACTGATTTGTCACTCATGAGATTAAACTGGGGAGAGGAACAAACTCTATATCAGCGATTCGCAACGTATGAGTCGCGACTCATTGGTGGATCCAGAGGAAATGTTTGGTGGACCGTAAAGTCATCGTATCGGACAAGGCAACAGACTAAAGTGGCACACAATAAAGCATATTCTGTATGTAATATAAATACCTGAAAATTGTTTTCTATTTTTGTTATATTGCTGTTACCGCCCATAAAATTAATTTCATCATTATCATTATTTTGGTTATAAGTTCATGGATTCTCCTGAGGTAAAATATTCCGGAGGTAAACTAGTCCCTCATTCGGAACTCCGGACGGAAACTGCTTCAGGGAGCTCCAAGAACAGGATTAAGAAAGACCTTAGAATAGGAACGTGGAACGTACGAACGTTATACCAAACAGGCGCTCTTCAGGTGGCGGTACGCGAGACCGAGAAGTACGAGCTGGACTGTTAGCGATACAGGAAGTCCGGTGGGAGAGTCAAGACCGTTTCCGACAGGAAAAATACACTTTCTACTAAGGGGAAACTCAGTCACACAATTTCGGAACAGGATTCCTCATTAAGAACAGCATCCTTCCGGCGGTTCAGAATATAGAGTTTGTACACGAAAGACTATCGTACGTTATGATACGTATTCGATGGGGCAACACGGCTTTAATAAATGTCTATGCACCGACTGATGAGGCTCATGGGAACGACAATTCGAAAATTGTGTTGGGTGATTTCAATGTAAAGGTATACTATAGGCAAATACATCCTTCACGAAAAGACCAACAACAATGGAGAAAGACTGATAACTTTCGTGATTTTGAAAAACCTACTGGTAAAGAGCACGTACTTTGAACACAAAGACATACGTAAATTGAGTATCTCCCGATGGCAAAATTCTCAACCAGATCGATCATGTATTAGTAGATAGACGAAGACACATGGACGTTAGGTCGTACAGAGGAGCGGAAGGTGACACCGACCATCAATTAGTGATCACAAAAGTAAGGGAAAAGTTATGCATCGCGAACAGAGAAAGCAAGGGATCAAAACAACTGAAATTCGAAGTTAAACGATTAAATAACCCGAACATAAACGCAGATTACCTACTCGAACTCTCAAATAGGTTCGAAATCTCAGCCGACTCGAGTAATAATAATGAAGATGATACTAAGAATGAAATTGATGTAAGTAAGATGTGGGAGGCAATTCGTGAAACAATTAAGAGCGCAGCGAAGGAACGTGTAGGTGAGAAGAAACAACAGAAAAACAAACCTTGGTTTGATGAAGAATGCCTTAAGCTTCATGAGGAACGAGAACAAGCAAGGCAACGATGGGTAAGTAATAACAGCGAAGCAAATACCAACCACTACAGTAACGCGAAACGAAACGCCACACTCGGGTTCAGAAACAAAAAGCGAGAATATATGACGCAGAAGATTGAGGAGATAGAGGAAAACGGGAAGACAAATAACATACGAGATCTATACAAAGGGGTAAACTCGTTAAGAAAAGGTTACCAGCCGAGGTTAGGAATGATTAGAAATGAACGTGGAGATTTTCAGGCGGATCCGACTAAAATTCTCGATGTGTGGAAAAGTTATTTCGACAAACTTCTTAATGTACTCAACGGGGAACAAACAGAGGAATTTG
>JAGDQP010004300.1:74333-86264 GCA_022664845.1 Lepisma saccharinum
ACCAGGAATAGACAATATTTCAGCCGAATTAATTAAAGCGGGAGGAAGAGCACTAATCAAGGAACTACATAAATTGATAAGTGCTATATGGAGAAAGGAGGAGCTTCCAAAGGAGTGGAAAACCTCAATAATAGTTCCGATTTACAAAAACGGCGATAAATCGGACTGTAAGAATTACTCCAGAATCTCGTTACTTCCAACCTGTTATAAGGTATTAAGTAATATCCTGCTAACTCGCCTAAGCGCATACGTAGATGAAATAATTGGAGATCACCAATGTGGATTTAGAAGTTCCACGTTGAACCAGATTTTCGCCTTGAGACAAATTTTGGAGAAGAAATGAGAATTTTGGAGGAAATGAAGCTACAAAGTTACAGTGAATTCAGTTAAATTCCCTTATTCTGAAAGTTCAACTATACAGTGTGAGGGGGGCGCCTTTCAGTCTGGTCTGGGATGCTGAACCTCCTTGAAGACGTAATGCAAAATAATGAATGCTAGGAAAGAACAATGGTACTTGGACATATTGTCGCAACACACAGAACTTTTTCAATTAGGAAAATGCCTTTGAATAATATAATATCAATTGGGGTTCTGGTGGGAAAATTTAAATTCAAACTTTACTTTTTTTATATAATTAAGATATGAATAACCTTAAATTTCAATTGAGGATACACGTACCATTCTTTAATTGGTGTTTGCAAGAAAAGAGACTTTAGTCTTAAACTCATGTCAAAACCAAGTACAGAAGAAGGCTTGATTAAAACTCAGATCTGAAACTGAGCACAACATTCACAAGTTTTTGCAAAATTAGCAATCAGGGTAATTCAGTGAGTATAAAATGTTCACTTTTACATTTCAACATCTCGTGGATTGGAGTAGTTTAGTTTTGAGAATAGGAAATTGTACCTTTTTTTTTTTTTAGTAATTGTATTAATTTAACTTGTGGATCTTGTAAAGTTAAATAATCTTCGAGGTTGGTCGAAAAGTTTGAGAATCACACTTCTATATCGTTGTCTACTTTGAGGAAAGTCGTTACCTTGAAACGAGCATTCTAGTCTTGAAGATCGCAGCAGAAGTTTTACAGCATTAAAAATCTTAATCATGAAGTTCATAACATCTGTCTCCGGGTTTCTTACTACTAAGTGTCACTTCATATATCTACGAATTAGCTCAGAGAAGGTGCAAAACTGGTAAGAAGATAGACGCATCACGAGGCAACTAAACATTGTAAAAGGCTTCTTTTGCAGTGAGTTCCCCAGCGACTACATTCTGATGGTTGCAACAGCCAACTGCAACGAGACCTCACAGTCACGTTTGTGGTTTAACACGAGAAATATTCCTTACTTGCTTAACTGGAAGACATCGGGCAGACAAGCGTGTGATGTTTAGCTGCGTAAATATGTCTTCAAATCCTCTCTCCCTCTCCCCCTCTCTCTGCGTATATTTGAGTCTCATGTCAGCTTCAAGAAGCCAGTAGACCCAACCATAAACCTTGGAATATCAGAGTGGCTATTTGCACAAATTGTAATAATTTCCAACCGTCCTGATCTCTTATTTATGTAGCGAAAGCGTTCTTTAACAAGTGAAAGTGCAGTGGTCAGATCTCATGAACCTTCACCATTATGTCACATATAAATTATGAATGTAATAAATAAAAAAGTAGTATTATGTAGTGATAGTATAAGTAAGTATATGTAAGAGAGAAATTAACACAACTTTAAAACAATAAAAACTAAAAATAAGTAAAATATTTTTTTATGATTACTAAAAGTATATATTGTACGGAAATCAACAGTAATAAGTAAACATAATTATGTTGGTTTTAACCAAACAAGCTATAAAGATAAAATGTACTTAAATCCATAATGAAAAACGGTATAGTAGGATGGTACATTTTGAATCACTTCAAAAAGAATCGTTATCAAGTAAGTATAAACAGAACTCCTGATGCAAGTGCTTTGGTATATTATCCCATGTAATACCCTACATACTGACATACTACAAAAAATGTAATTTACATTAATGTAGAAAAAATATTATAATGCGTTTTAAAAAAAATTGATTCAATTTAGTTTTTGAATCTCGAAGCGCAGACCAAACTGAAAAAAAAATGGTTGTGTTAGTTCATGTTTTCAGTGTACCAGGGAAATAACCACTTTTTTGTGCTAACTCAACATAGCAGATGTTGTTGGTTTCGATGATTCAGCACAATTGATGTGTTGTTAATACGGATTCAATAGCACTATCAACATTGTTGAAATCAATACGTTTGTTGTGCTGATTTAACACAAAAAGTGGTAGTCGCTCTGGGACATTGAAAAGTGTTGAATAATCACAGCTTTTTTTTTTTCATTGTATATTTCCATTAACTTTCTCGTCTTCTTTCAGTTAAGTTTAGGAATGAAATCATTAAATTTCTACAAAAGCAAAAAAGAAAGAAAAACAGTGAGGTAATAACAACGAAGTTATATGCATTATTTGTTACGTTGAGATGCAGACAACCATGAAGGTTTGATTTAATTGATTTGATTTACTGTGTAATCACTTACAAAACTAAGTCCCATTTGCAAGTGACATAGTGACAATCGGCATGGTGAACCGATGGTGGTTTGCCATTGTCTTCCATCCGATTAAGGTGACGTCGTAAGGATGGAACCTACAGTTTAACGCTGTAGATTACCCCCGCCATCTTGGTACGCACCTTCCATTGATTTACACGGGAATTGTTTTACTCATTTTATGCCTCTCGGATGTAGAATATTTAAGTTCTGCTTTCACAAAATTTGTCTTGGTGGTTATTTTGACTCTTGTATAGTTTTGGTTTGAGAAGTTTCTCCAAATATATAAGTATAATGTATTATTAATAGTTTGCTATATAAATCACAATATGTTAACGGGCAATTATACTGTTCCTGTGTAAAATATTGCATTTCTATAAAGTAGCATGAGTAAAAGAGAACATGACGATAAACTGGGCGAAAACAGAAGTTAAAACTATACTCCTGAAAAGCTTAAGACGAGTAAAACAATTCCCATGTTAATCAATGGAAAGTGCATACCAAGATGGCGGTGGTGATCTGCAGCCTTAACGTGGACTCCGAATGCTATGTCCCCTCTGGGAATCGAATCCAAGACCCCTTGATTACAAGGCAGCAAGCGTTACCATTCGCCCACAGGTTTTTTTTTAGACTTTCGGGCAACTACAAAACATCTATATTAGTTACAATTCTATCGAAGAAGGCCTTAGATCAACTTTCTAAATGAAACAGTTGGTATAATAATAAAGGTTGCATGTAGAATATCGATTAAGAAGTTGGTAGAAAGCGTGGTCTTGATGTTTGCCCTGTTAAGGTGAACGCCAGAATATAATTTTAGAAAGATCCTGACCACTTGCTTCGTTTGTCAAAAGGTTTTTATTTTTTTAAATATCAGACAAATTTTGACTTAGCATTCGGAAATTCTTGGCTACTCCCAAGAGCTGACCATACTATTAGGTGTTTCTCTCACACCAGACTAATGCCAAGATCGTTTGCGTACCTTCAAACTAGTCCCTGTTCACCTTGTCCCATCCTCTTTCCCTATCCTATCTTTAAGAGCTTTTAGGAAGGATATTTTCTCGCGCTTTAAAAGGGAACACAGAAGTTTTATACGTATGAGAAATCTCCACCAAATAATACCGCAGATTCCAGCAATCTAGAAAGCATTATGAAATTATGTCATTATTATTTCGTTAAATACGCACTGGTGTTAATAAACAGACAAGACATGGCAGTATGCAAAAAGGATTACCAATGAAGTCACTTCGTGTTATGAATGACCCATGTTTTGCCACAAAAATTACAGCACATCGCCGAGTAGGGGAAGACGCGTTAGTTGAAGTGAAGTTAGTTTATTTTTTCATTACACACGATGCACAGGACGTTTAGAACTCATTCCATGTGTTTGACCCAACGCGGAAACTGCAAAATAGTTCCACACACTTTTGGCTCCTGTACTGTTATTTCACACTTTCACGACTCGAAACTTTGTTATAATTTTCGCTTCAACACTTCTACGCATGTTGGAAATATTGCATGTATCCTATAATTTTAACACTTTTGGCAGCCATAAAGTAAAGCTAAACTTTTGACGATATAATCATGAGATATGGCTTTTCATAACTCTTATTTGATTGCTTGTTGTCACTAGGTGTTTATAGAAGTGTCTGTGATAATTATTTGCACGGGAACGAGTGGTACAGAGCGTACATATGGCTCAAAAGCTGGTGAAAATAAAGTTTATGCTTGCTAAATACACACTCAAGTTAACCATCAGACACAAACATGGCGACGTGCGGAGGATTACTAATGGGGGTTAATTAGTTCTTTTATAGTATAAAAAATAGTTCTATACGCTTTAGAATTATGGTATATATATGATATATTGTCTCTTGTTATTTTGTAAACTTTATTTTATATGGGCCAGTCTAGTAACTTTTGACTTCGGTCCGTCACGATTCGCACATTTACAGCCATTTAAAATCCACACCCATACCCCTACCGGGACTCGAACCCGGGACCTTCGAGCCGTTGGACTAACGCCTCAGACCGCACGGCTCTTGTTATTTTATATTGTTGTTTTTATTTATATTTGTTCATTTTTTCACTTCTCTATCAATGTCTTACTTATTTTTTGTAATTATATTGTAATTTAATTAGTAAAATTACGTAACTTTTATTTTTAGATTTTAAAGAAGTTTTCTTATTGTTTTTGGAAAAAATTGTGAATGAGGAATACATTTTTTTATTTGGTTGATATAGAATAGTAACTGAGCTAATTGATTTTGGGATATTTAATTTATATAAGGCTTTAATTAATGTTTATTTATTTATTTATTTATTGTAATGAGTGCAATTTGAAAGCAAGTGTTGTATATCTTGGATTTCTTTTTGGCATTCACACTTTAACTCAAGTTGTGTTTGAGACAATATTGAAGTAAATACACTAAATATTCTTAGAGTGTTATATGACCGGTTAAATCGAAATGAACGGTTTTCCAAAAAATTGAAGTTGGCAACCCTAAGCATAAGTGGGATATCATCGAACGGGCTATTCGTGCTCAGGATCCCCCACATGCAACAACCAACGAATTGTGAACTGCATGGCTGCACATTCCTCCAGCGGACTACCAGTGATTGTCGCGTGCCTGCCACGTCGAATTGCTGCACGTCGATGAGGTCCACACCTTATTAGGTAGGTATCCCATGAATTTTGGTATTACAGTGTATTTCGCATTTATTAAATCGGAAAACAACTAAACGTGATTAGAAAAGTTTTCCTGTCTGGTTACCCATTCAATCGTCAATAATTTGTTTATACTTCCCACTCCCACTACATCCAATTTTTTCAAACAAATGAACAGCGAAGTTATATGAGTTAGCACAAAAGAGAAACGAAACGTCTAGATTTCGATGTTGTCAAATTGTATCCCGTAATTAGGAACCATCTGCATAAAACATGCCTAAACACCATTCAAGCAACTGGATGTAGTTATTGACTGAATATAGTGTAACTAGACGTGGTCTAACTACCGATTGTAGTTACCGTTTCTGCAATCCACTCTAAACTTCGCGTTTACACAATGCTTTCAATACATACCCTTCCACGATCCCTCCCACCCTCAAACTTACACGCTTTACAGTTTTCAATTGTTCCACGTTCCTGAAAGGTACTGTACATGCTGTTCAGAAGTCAATTATTCCAAGCTTGATGCGTCTAATATAAACCTAAGAATTGAAATTATTATTGCTAATTTCGTTTTACAGTAATTGTTGGCCAGTCATGACTATAATTTAAACAATGGTTTTACTCACATTATTTTAATCTTAACAATGCACAAAGTCGTTACTAAGAAATTTTTTTTTTTTTTAATGTTCGGAATTCCCCCGTTCCGAACAGGCGTTCTGAATTGTCAGTGAGAGTACTACTTTCTGGATTCTTTGATGCCCTATTCGCTGAGGTAGGTCACCAAAAGAATCTACGACGTTTTTCTCACCAACAAACTCAGAACGTCATCTCGTCGGTGCAGCCGGCTGCACGTAACTAGATCGATGATCTTGCACTGAGGGTAATAACGGGAAGGGGATCATCGCCTTGGAACAAAACCCTGCTATAAGTTGCTAATCACTTCTCTTGGTGCAAAGTAGACCTAGGGCGGTGAGGGCCTACTCCACTATCTCATCCTATGAACCATTCAACGCATGGTCCATGGAAGAAGACATCCTTCTAGGCCCGCCAAAATCCCGTAGGATGCCTTAAAAGTTATTAATAGACGATAACTAACCGTGTTTTGAAATTGATTCACTCAAAGCTTTCGATGTCATTGTCGAAATTCATTTTCTAGATTCAACCAAAATAGTGCTGAATTGGTGTTGATTTCACTGGGGGAACTCGTGTGTATCTGATCCCAACGTTTTATGTGTTCATAGAGGAAGAAGGAAAGTATGAAAAATTATCGTTTGTCACTTCGGTGAGTATAAAATACCGCTGTTTCTCTGCTAAAAGTAGAAATTTTCATTCATTTTATGCATCTCTTAGTTTGTGAATGTGTTGTGTTTTCTGCATGAGGCCCTGAACCAAAGTTGCCTAAAGGACTTAAAAATTAAATTCAAAGTTTTACATGCGGATGCACTACAGTAATTGCATAAGGCATGTGGTTGTTATATCTAGAAAAAAATGTCTCCGGGAGTATTTTCGAATACGTGGGGGAGGAGAGTGATTCCTACTAGATCTGAGTTCTATCTATTTTTAATTCACATATTTTCAAACCATCCATAAGTATGTTTTTCTCTCGTTTAATGACTAAACATTAATTTATTCAATAGGTCTATATTTACCGTGAGAAATGTGCAGACTTTGTATAGATTTCTTAAAGGTGGTGCAATTAAATATTGAAGTACAATTTGAATCAAAATGTTCTAGAAACATTTGCAACAACAACCCCCCCCTTTTTTTTTTTTTTTTTTGCGGCTTGCCCTAACACAAGCTTTATGACACCAACAGCTGCAAATTTGACATATAATCCAATGAACTTTTGACAATGATTTTTCATTAAAATAGGTTGCAAATCAAGAGACACACACACGTCATAATTTTCCGGTGATTTATTTGTTCTTTTGTTTGAGTTTCGGAACAAAACATTCACACTAAGGATTTCCTTGTTACCTAACGGAATTAATCCCTTTCCAGCGACCTTCTGCTCAGTTCATGGATATTTCCGTTTTTTCTCAGTAAAATAGCAATCAGTATATCTCACTTGATTTCAAGTTAAACCTAAATATCTTCTTTCTCACTACAAAGAGCTAAACTTTTCAGCAGAACTTGGTCAATTTCTTTTGTAAGTACTGTAAGATGTCCAATAACATCACCAAAACGTGGACTTAAACCAGAAACTTTTTTTCTCTTTGTCCGTGCACTTTTCTGAAGAGTACATAGAATAAAATGTCATACAATTGTGATGCACAATGTATTGATTGAGTGACACTGGTGATTGCCTTTTTCATGGCTGAATGCAACCATTGCTGGTATTTTTATTGTACAGTTTTTTAGGCATCTGAAAAGAATAAAGTCTAATCCAAGCACTGAAGCTACAGACACATAATTACATACATACTCAAATATTATAATAGGTTACACAGAAGCTAGTTTAACGATGAGGTAAAGAGGAAAAGTAACCCCGAGCTTCCTTGAAGTTGTAGACAGAAAAGCTTAAATTATAATTGTTCTGTAGGAAGTAAATTCTGCAAATTCATTAATTTGCTTATGCAAACTAGTAAGGCTTAAGTGTTTGAGCAAAAAGCAGATCAAATATTTCTTGTCATATGTAACTAAAGGTCTCCACGTGTAAGACTACCTATCTTTATTTGCACTGTACAAAATTTACATTTAATTCAACAGAAAAAAGAAAAGATCCGAAAGAATTTTAAATCAACTACTTACATCTTCTATTAACTGTATTTTGTTAAATGAAATATTTTTGCAAACCAGTGTGAAAGGAACAGAATTACACATTCTATTGGGTTGGTGCGAATGAAACGTCCGCCCCAGGTGGGTCATGTGTGACGGACAGGTAATTCGCCCTCACATGATTATAATAACATTTAGTGCAGTTGGATATTCTTAAAGTATTTTTTATATTCCGACACGCATTGATATCGTCGCATGCATGAAGAGACGCTTGAGTCAACGCCCGGCGTATGTTTGTGTCAGTGCTGGACAATTCTGCCCGAGAGAGCTGGCAACATTGCATCGTCCGGTACAGCAGAAGACATTGCGCGCTGCCCGGAGAGGAAACATTAAGTGTGCGTCAGCGACAAAAAACTGTTCTTATACAAGTGTAATTACTTATATATACAAAACTTATAGTGCAAAAGGATCAGTAAGTTCCAAGGATTTACAGGAATACAAAAACAGGACGAAAAGCTGGGATACTTATCGCCTAGGAATAAGTAACGTATACCTCGTTTTGCTGGACGACTCGTACGCCGCACTGAAGGTAACCCTTTTCGTTTCTCTTAATTATAGACAACCTGTTGAAATCTAATTACATATTTGCAGTGACTATTTGCAAGCTTAAGAAGGGATGCTATATTTTCTTGTGTCGAGTGAAATGACATCGGATTATGTGTGGCATCGTTGCATCAGTTACATGTCGTTAACAGTGCTTTTGGAAACAAAAAAGAAGTCACGTGATTAAACGCGGGTTGTTGATGCTCGGACGCTATTGTTAACGTCGTTGTCGATTATCCGATACGCGTTTCTACCTTGCCTTCGTTTAGATAGTTTTTCTGTGGGCAATAACTGAAAAAATACAATTCAACTAAATAAAGGATCCTATTATTCTTTTGGTATATTTAGTTTTGAGTCGTAGTAGTAGTACATGTTGAATTCCAAAATAGTGGAGCAAATCTAGACAACATTATTCATCATTACAAACTCGAATGCATCCTTACAGTATGAAATAAAGTAAGTCGTAACTTGCTAGCATTCATTGGACTCGAAAGCAAATAAATAAAAAATCAATGCAAACACAAGAATTGTAAGAAAAAAAAAAGTTTTGTACGGAACCTAAGTAGTCAGTTCAAAACTCCTGTATTATAAAAAAGATACTAATAGCGTAAATTATGTAATACTGTGATACAATAGAATTACTCGCGCGCTACAAGTACATTGAACTGAAGTAATATTAGAGAAAACCTAACTCGTAAAAGTAAAGATAATACTATTAAAAAGATTGTGATACAAGTCGCATACAATTTCTTTAATTATCAGGACGTCTTTTAAAGCGACATTTATAATATAATAATTCTTGATCAGTGCCTACCGGGTATATGTCAACAAAGCACGTTCAGAGATTAAAGCCGAATGTCGAGAAATTTAATTGTACTCCGTCAACTAATGTGAAGTACAACCTTGTTACTTGTTAATGAAAAATAAATATTGTGGTGCATGTTACGTATAAAATATACTTCATCGGACTCGAATGTTCATGGAGCACAGGTGTATGTAAACGTCGTAAGAGCGTAAGGAAAATATAGTTGCAGAATTAAGTAAAAATTGTGTAACGTTGGGCTCAACGCTTTACGGGTACCCGGCCGATAAACATTTTCATTAACGATAATCTCTTATAATCTATGTCAAAAGCATTCAGATAAACTTTATTCATTTTTGATCGTTTCGTTATTAGTAGAGTGCATTATTGTGTATGTTACTCCTGTTTTGACACATTCAAACGCACTTAATTTTTGGTAAAATTATCACGTGCCTACAGAAGTAAACGCACACACAAAAGAATAATCGCGTGTGTGCCCTGTAATCAGGTCAAATATTAAATATATTCATTGCTTTGTAGTAACATATCAACTTATTGGCGTTTTTGTGTATGTTTTACCTTTTATACCGACGGAATATCATAATTCCGGAAAAAGTTCGATTTCTGAAAATAGTAATAAAGTACTCTAAATGGTGTGAAAAGTGTTAGTATTTATTGGAATACTGAAGAAAACATTTCTATTAAGCTATTTCGTGAAGTCACACAAAAAGTGATACTTTTCAATATTTTGGTCGGAGTCAGTAGAAGTGTCCGCAGATTTGGGGATTTGTGAGTCGGGGCTCCAAATACTAAAAACGTGGTTTTCCGCCTAAATACAGTGTTTTCCACCCATTTTCAAGCATTTCAACATTCGTCACGCACTTTGCGACCGTTTCCCGCCATTTGCACACATTCATCTATTTGTTGATTTTTGTGCGTTTTTACAGTATTTCGGGGCTCAGAGGACCTATTATCGGTATTACCGTTCCACCAACCTTTGTCTCCGGAATTCACTGGCTTACTGGTTTGGAAGTATTATACAGGACCCCAAGGGTGAGCAGTAGGGTTGCCTTTGTCCTCGCTCGTTATCACGGAAGCTATATCATCCCGCGGCGCTCTTTTCAAGAGAAGTGGGACGTACACGTTTAATTACTGCCCGGCAAATTATTGTACGGATTGGTACTCCGGGAGGAAGGAATTCTTCACTTACCAAGAACCGTCATATTAATTTGGTGCCGAAACCCGGGACGAAGAAGAGGATTAACGTGTTACGAATTTGATCAGCATACTTTTTCGTGTGTTCATCTTGGACATAATACTTTCACCATTGTATTAGAACTCGTAGGCACTAACGGTTGTTGCGAACGAACTATGGAGGACTACAACATGAAGCCAATCAAAAGTGAAACGCAACTCGTTGAATCTACTGGTACTACCGGTAAGGATGAACGTGAGGCAATTAAGTTGTTATGTTGCGGACAGAATCGACCGGACAGTGGCACTATTACCTGTTTCCGGTGTCGTAACACTTATCATATTGAATGCGTTGGCAGAAGCAATAGCTCTTGCGTCAAGAAGGAGCAGTCTGACCCAGGCGTTACGTTAACCAAGTCGTGGATCTGTTCTCAGTGTACAGAAGCACAATCACCCGAACCTAAGGAACAAAAAGAAGAGAGCTTTGGATCATTATTACTTCAGATGTTAGAACAAATGAAAGAGCAGCGTCAAGAGATCCAAGGACAGCGTCAAGAGATCCAAGAACAGCAACAGAAACTGCAAGCAGAGATCCAGGAACAGCGACAAGAGATCCAGGAACAGCAACAGAAACTGCAAGAAGTGATCCAGGGACAGCAACAAGAGATCCAGGAACAAATGAAGGAAACACATGAAGACATCCGGAAGCTGAGTGATGAACTAAAGGAACAGCCGCTGAGGATACGTAATGAAATTAATGAACAATTTCAGGAGATGAACGAACAGCAGCAGAAATTGCGGGAAAAGATCCTTAAAAATCAACAGAAAATTCGGGAAGAAATTGAGGCCCAGAGACAGGAGCTCCAACAAGATGTCAATGAATTGAGAGAAGAAATGCGTGCACAACCTCAGGAGATACGCAATGAAGTCAACGAACAATTCACATTGGTGACAGAACAACAACAGAAGACACGAGATGAACTCGAGGAACATCGACAGGAGACCCGCCGTGAAATCAACGAGCAGGCAACACTGGTGGCAGAGCAATTAGAGGAATGGGAAGTTACTACACGTAGGACCATGGAGGAACACCAAGTAAGACTGGAACGAGTTGAACGACAGCTAGAGGATCATATTGGTAAGGCACCCACATCCTATTCAGGTTCAGGTTCAAATAGTACCAAAACCGTGTCGCGATATTACGTAGATGAATGTGTGTCGGGTCAATGTTTCGATGTGAATAAAGAACTACCTCCACAGCGTTCAGGTGTTATTGATACCCCGGAAAAAGTTATATCTCAGTGTTCTCCCAACTTAGCTATCAAAGACGTCGGAAGGGTAAGTGTAAATCGATGTGTGAAGTGTGAAGAATCAAGTACAGGACCAGA
>JAGDQP010004301.1:0-31965 GCA_022664845.1 Lepisma saccharinum
GTGTGATTGAGAGCAAACCCTAAAAGGCCGGTCAGGATGGCTGGCCACCGGTTTCGAATCTTCTAAATGCGAAGACAATTACCGCTCTATCTACTGATCGGGACGGGCGTAAGCCAGAATGCTGTTACAGCTAATTTAATTCCTTTTATCATAATTATCTATTTACTGAGACGACTGCTCATTTGCTATATTTGCTTTTTGATTTGTTAATTTCCTCACAAAAAATGTCACGTTTATATATCCATGTGGTTCATGTATTATTATAGTAAATTCATACTATCTATTGTTCCAGGATGCGTCGAAGAGGGCAATTACGAACGCTGCACCTGGTCACAGGCACTCCACTTGGCCTTCAGTCAGAGGTATTCTCCAAACAATTTAAGAAAGGGCTCGCAGGGGCCGAGCCCTATCCAGCACACGGCACACCTATGCCTTCATTGTGGGACCAAGAAAAGTACATATTGATGTTTCCGTGTGTTTAAAGGATTAAGTTGAAAACTTACACAAACAGTTACATGTGTTTAATGTGAACAATTTTCATTTCTGACTGTTAAGTTCTTTTTCTTTTACTTTAAAAGAAAAGTTTAATGTTTTTTACAAAAAAAATCATTACTAGTTTCTTTTTTTTTTACTAAATTTTTTACTAAATGAGTATTGCAATTTACTATTAAACTATTATAGAAATAAAATTTTCTGAGTTTAGGAAAATCAAAATATATTTTTATTGATGTGGATGATTATTTCTTTTTGCATGTGTTCTTATGTTTTATTTGTAGACTAGCAGCATATGACAATCCTCGAAGGAAGATACCATCCAGACATTCGTCTCTGACAAATATTCGGAAAGGAGTCAGTCGGAATGTCCAGCCCAGACCAACTAAGGCACGCAAATTGCAGGTCAAAAACTATACTACAGCCTGTTTTTCTTGTACCCAGTGTTGTTTTTTAATACATTTTTTTACCAACTATATCGACTTACTACCTGCGTAAGATTCCCGGTTGAAGTTAAAGTTGCGGCGTATAGTATAAAAAATCCGTTATATCAACAGTGGAAACATTTGCTAAAATCATAATAGGTGAATTCGAAGCCGTTTTAACACGGATAAATGGGGTTTCAATTCGCAACATTTTAGCCATAGATAAAAAATATTTAAATTTTTTGCTAAGCAAGCTTTTAGTAATAAAGTGGATATAATAAATTTTGATATGCGCCGCAGCTAAATATTTTAGGTGTCGTTCAGATTTTATGTCAGCGCATTTTTGGTGAATTTGGATCCCTCTCTCTTAGTAAGCAACATTAAGTAGATGCCCTATCTCTAATGCATAGAAGCCCACCCAAAATAAGTAGAGTTTGAATCTCGCCATAGAAAGCAGAAGTATTATTTGAACGACTTCTGACACAAAAATATGTATATGCTTCAAATACAACTACTAAGTAGTATCAAAATTCGTTATTTATAGTAAAACAAAGATAAATTTTGATAATACGCGCCAAAGTTAAATATGTATTTGAAGCATATACATTTTTTGTCAGGAGTCGTTCAAGTATTACATAAGCATTCTGGGGCGAGGTTGTGCAAGCTTTGTTTACTTTTGCTGGGCGTCTAAGTATTAGGGATAGGACATCCAGTTAATGTTGCTTACTAA
Source organism: Lepisma saccharinum (assembly GCA_022664845.1). Lineage (NCBI taxonomy): Eukaryota > Metazoa > Arthropoda > Insecta > Zygentoma > Lepismatidae > Lepisma > Lepisma saccharinum. Next base: position 1,648 of record JAGDQP010004301.1, read on the forward strand.
GGGGGAAGGGCTCTAAATTGACCAAAAATACGCTGACGTAATATCTGAATGACACCTAATATTATGTATGAAACTGTCGAGAAAGTGCTTTTAAAATGTTCCAAAAGTGCTTGAAAGTAAATAAAGTGGCCTGAAAGTAGGCAAAAGTCGTTTCCAAAATGCACTTTTAGAACACATTAAAATAAGGGCACTTTTTATGCACTTTTGAGCAGTTTTGTAGCACTATTAAGGGAACACATTTGGACAGTTTTTCACACTTTTGAACACCTTTGAGACGCTTTCATAGCACTTTGGTTCACGTTTGGACACTATTAAAGTGTTCGAAAGTGAGCTAAAGTCGTTTCCAGAAAGTGCTCAAAGGTGTTCAAAAAAGTGTTCTAATTTTTACAGTGTATATAGATAGTTAACATAGAATACGTTTATTTTGGTCATACAAATAGGAATAATATATATAGTTAATTTAATAAAATACCAATATGTGCTTGATAAATTCGGCCTTTCCTTACTTGGAAGAGATACCAAACTATTTTGCGCCTCCCTGGTTTGGCCCTGGTTTGTTACTGTTAGGTTTGTTTTTCTCAGCAGTCGGAAACTACAGTTATTTCTGATGTGAAAAATGGGATTTAAGCCCTTGTACTTCCAAAAAATGAAAGAACTATTAATTCACTTCCCAAATCCAATTTTTCGTATCAGAAGTAACTGTTTCCTATTCCTGAAGCAAGTAAGTCGAACTTTAAGTAACCTGCCTGAATAGTGATTTGAAATAGTTTGGTATTGCTTCCACGTAAGGAATGGCTGATACTGTAAAAGTTCAGACATGCACACTTTTGTATAATTTCTGGTTATAACCAACTTCTGAATACAGAACTGAACTCTATATAGTTTCATATTGTATAGATTGTACCACAGTTTCATACTGTACTTCTTTTCTGATTCTTCTTTTTTCGCTTTTATTTTCCTTTTGCACGCACCACTTAAATATTGTCGTTTCGCCGCTATTATTCTCGCTAACGTTCATGTGTGCTAAATTATACAACGGTAAATAGCTTTCAAACAGTGTTGCACTTTTGCGTAAGTACTAGTTAAACCTGTAAAATTAACCAAGCTTTTCTTAAAGAAAAAGGATCCAATGTATTAAATCTAATTTATAATGTCAGGAACATTAATCATATTTATTGTGTTGCTTCAGGTGGTACTGGCTACTAACTACTTTATTTTTTGTTCAAAACAACTTATTGAACTCTATTCACTTTACGATTTTGGGGGGCCCTAAACCCTCCCCGCATTGCGGGGTCTGCAGAACCGTTATTTACGCCACTGGTGCGAATAGTCCGTTGTTAGAATTTGGATGTTATAAAACATTCCTTTCTCACATACATTTCTTAATATATGTTGAAAGGTTGTGCTCTACAATGTGATTACAAACCATACTATGTAGATATCTAAATGTTAAACGAACAAAACCAAAACGAAGAATGAAGATGCAAGAGCCGTAGCGTTCAAAATACTAAGAAACAGTCGTCAGGGTTCAGAGCCCGCTTTTGAAGAAAATTCTTATATAGGAACTGTACCTAGGTAAACCTTCACAGCCAAAGTTATAGGCGATTTCGTCAACATATAACGACAAGGGCACCCGAGAAAGATGGAACGTAGAGAGTAAGTAATTCGAATGCAGAGTATGGAAAACGCCTTTTCTTTTATAAATTGTTACATATACTAAAAGCAAATGACCATTAATTGATACTGGACAGGAGGTGATACATGCTGGATACTATGAAGATAATATAACTCTAATCCTGTACCACAAAATGACACGTGAAATTGACCTGGAGAATGACACTTTCACCTAACATTACGCCTTCTTGAAATTCGAACTTCATGTTCCGTTAGCATATTTAATACTTTCTAGTGCTCTTCATCTTGCAACCATGAGGATCATATTTCCGAATATAACGATACCTCTTCAGTAACCGTTTAGTTTTCGTTTCTTCAAATGTTGCAAAAAAATGATTCACACATTCTCCCGGTCAATTTCACGTGGCATTTTGTCGTACAGGATTAGAGTTATGCCTAGCTTCACCATTGGTTTCTTGGAACATTCCAGTAGAGATTGATTCGTCACATGGCCCACTTACTATTTGAAGCATTGTCAAGATTGCCGCTTTCAAGATGGCGGTCACTGTAGTCATATCATCCAACATGTAACACCTCCTGCCATTTGCTTTCAATATATATAAAAGTTTATAAAAGAAAAGGCGTTTTCCGTACTCTGTATTAGATTTACATATTCTCTACGTTCCATCTTTCTTGGCCCCCCTTGTCGTATTTGTTGACGACAGCACCTAGAATTTTAGCTGTGAAGGTTTACCTGGCACTGTACCTACATACAAATTTTCATCAAAATCGGACTCTGTCACGTGGTGCTCAACTTGACCTCGGAGTTTTCGAACGGTCAGCTTGCCCGCTTTATGTAATTGTGGTCATGGGTTCAACTCCCACTGGGATCCATTAAACAGAGCCCACTTTATCAAAAGCTGTAGGTCCTGTCCTTAAAACTCACCAGCTCGTTTAGGACGTTAATAACAATTCATTCACTCATTAAGAGTAATTTGCAAAACTTGCACGTCAGAATCACATGATGAGACAAAAATTTGTATACGTACAGTTAAGCAAAATAAATTTAGAAAGTAACTTTCTTTTCAACATCAGGACTTAAAACTACGAATCCTTTGAGTACGAAAGCAATACCATCGACGTCAATAGGGATGCACAAAAAGACACTCACAGTAATACTTCTGCTACTCTCCGCACATAAGGCTATCGTCTATAAATAACTATTTACGCATTTATTATTGTATGAAAGGACCTACAAAAATATTTCAAGATTTCAACATAGTCTGTTGATATACAAAGTTTGGTTTTGATCAGAATTTGTAACATCTGAAAGGTTGCGTGTAAACAATATTATTTTCTGAACACATCGATCAATATGTAAAATTAATCACAACGTGAAAGTTTCTCTGTTAAGGTATCAACATAACGAACTTAATAATGCCATTAATGAAAACAATTATACATTATATACAAACTTTATATACGCGTTAATCTTCCTACTATTTTTTGAAATGATCAGGCGAAGACAATTCCTGAAATTATAATTTTTAATGCTACAGCATTCAGAAATGTTATAATTGTCGGTCACTGCTCTGTCAACATCTTACTCCTCTAAAGAAACAGACATATATTGTTCAATAGCTCTGATTTTGAATAAGATATAGTATCTTTAAATGAAAGGGAAATTGTACTCACACGAGCATGTGGTATAAAATGGCCTGTAAACCGCGGGGCCGCTCCAGAAAATTGTAAATGCGGCTCTGTATGCGGCGGTATCGGGCGTCACGGCGACTGGCGCGGTAATTCAGAGGCTTCCCCAGCAGACTCATCCGGGGCTGATTCAGCCGGCCGCGCCTTTGCCGGCGATCCTGTAGCGTCAGGCTGCAAAAAAGAGAAAAAAATTCGTTAGGTTCCTTCATCTTACAACCATTTAAATACGAGACACTGTAATAAAATATACTGAGAAAAATTAATAGCACCTGAAGGTACATTATGATTTCGGATGCACGTGCTTGCTCTGAGCATCAGTAAATACCTTTTGGAACATATTACTTTCCCAACTGGCGTTGGCATGGATAACTTCTTTATATGTGTTTTGAAATACCTCTTACCCTTCATAACAAACAGGGATCTTCATTGATCAATATCACGAATAAATCACCTACTTGAAATGAAAAGCAAAAAGCTTCCAAAAATTAATTTCGAATCAGTAGCGCCCGCGTCCAGAAAAATCTGACTCCACCAGAGCGAACAATATCGGTAATAGGCATAAGTCAAACAAGAATTTCAAAATTGAAATCAAACAAAGCAAATAAAAATCCTTTTTCGAATTTCTTTTATTAATATAAACTTAATTTGTAATAACTGTCGAGTAAATGACAACTGAATTTAATTTGTAAAAAAAAGAAGAAGAAAAAAGAAGATTATTATTGATCAAATCCAAATAACTTATTATTTAAATATCACGTTATCTTCAAAACCACAAATATCGATAATTCAAAACGATTATTGAAATAATATCAACTTGTCAAGTAACTATTTTGTGAGAGATAATAAAGTCCGATTTCTAAATTCCAAACAGAATCCAACGAACAAAACGAAGTTTCAATCATGCTCCCTAAGATTCTAATCAAATTCGATAACCAAGGCAATAACAATTAGTCCGACCCAACCAATTCGCACACACGCACGTCCATACAACTACAACAAAAAGGAAAAATTGAAACTTACTATTTTGAAGTAATAAGGACAGTTCTTAGAAAACAGATTACCTTTCCAATGTGCAATCCTGCGTTTCACTAGCAACGACAAAATACCAATCGAACAAACGACTTTGGATTACTGACCATATGTTTTGTTTAAAGTTTCATATTTTAAAACGACGCAACAAATTCATTTTATGAGTTTAATGTTTATCGACATTTTAACTCTATCCCAATTCAAATGCAAAGTTAAATCAATGATCTAACCAACAAAACTACAGTTTCTTTGTCTTCCTTATTTATTAAAAAAAGGGATTCAATCCACAACATACACGATGAATCCAGAAAGCCATCATCAAAGATTAACTAAAAATGTTCACCTCACTATTTATGATGGCGGTTTAATACAAAGGATTAAAAATTGGACCTACTTCTACAAAGAAAAAATTTAACGAATTTATAATTTCGTTTAATTCCAATTAATTATCAAATTTTTAAGCTCCTATATGGTCAATTCTATTCACTTAACTAAAACAATGGATTCTATCGAACTTTAAACTATCCGAATTTAATGCTCCAATTTACTTTAATGATTTAAAGTCTAATAGCTAATATCAATTTAAACTGGCACAGAATGCATTCTACTAAACTTTTGACATGTGACAGAAGAATTTTGTTTTCAATAATTCTACGAAAATTTATATACTAATTTGTTAAACCACATTTTAATTCAAACTAGCTACGTGTGCTTATCTGCTTTAATTAAATCCCTTCAAATACTTAATCTTACACTAACTATTTAAATCGGAACTGACTCGATAAATCTTCTGATATATTAGATTTTTATTTAAGATGAATAATTAATTTTAAAAGACAAAATAATATATTTCAAAATTACTTAATTATATCCGAACAGCTAAAGAGATTACTACTTTTAAGTTTTTAACTTTACCGAGCTCAATTCAACTAATCACTCCCGGATTAATTTACTTACTTTTAGTTACCTTTAGTTTAGAAACGTTATTTATAACCTCGCACAAAACTCAAAACCCGAAAACGAACGGAAAAGTCCATTTAAGAAGCAACAAGCCACGCTCCATTTGACGTATTCAACCTCCATTCCAGCGCAGCCATCAGCATTCTCGCTGAACACCTCCCGGCGTACACGATCGCAGCAACTTCCTTCTCACAGAGCAACGTCAACCAGATGACAATCCGATCCATGGTTCTTCTTCTTCTTCTTCTTAGGTCAACTAGGACCAATTTATGGGCTCAGCATATTTCAGCTATGACGCCCGTTACAAAGTGGTATAGAGTAAAGTAGGTAATAGTTGAAAAGTAGGTAATAGTTTAAAAGTAGATAATAGTTAGAAAGTAGGTAATAGTGAAAATTATTAGTGAGAAACAAAAAGTAAGTTAAAATGAAAATTTAAGGGCCAAGGACCCATCTTATAGTAGTAAAAATAAAAATTAAAAGAGGTCAAAATCAGGAATTTTTAGAAAGGGGTTGATATAACCAGGAATTTTTCGTCAATATCAGGAATTTTTCGACAAAATCAGTAGAAAATAAGAAGAAATAAAAGGTCAAAGTCGGTAGGAGTTGGGCGGAAAATAGGCTATCTCGAGGTCAGAGACAAGAGAGTGAAAAGAAGGAAAATAATGTGTAAGTGTAGAAGAGGGAAGTGTAAGAAAGATGGGTGATATGTATGTAATATGTTGCGTGGAAGTGTGTGTTCACTGCGTGTAGATGTATGTCCCATCCATGGTTCAAAAAGCAGTGAAGAGCCAGTAATTCTTCCTGTTCCTCGACAGCTCGGAAAACAACAGACAAACGAAAACCAACATTGTTAGAAATAAAGTTTTTTCTCTCTCACAACTTTCAAAATCACCAAACCTGGTGATAAACATTATCAGTAAAATTCTTTAAAATATTTTTATAGTTTTAATAAAACTTAAAGATAAATAAATGCATATTCCAAAACAATTATTAACTATGAAATTAATGTTGCAATAACCATTACAGTTTACTAACAATCATTTTTCTTTATACTTTTCTAAAAAAGAAAATAAGATTTGTATATCATCTTGTCAACTACACGTGGATTCAATTCTTACGCATATTTTTCGATTTAGATGAATTCTTGAATACTTAACACTTGGACAGAGAAATAATCATTGTACTGACCAAGCTTTAGTCTTGGTTCCCGCTAGCCCGAAGAGTATTCTAGGTTCCAGTTATCAGCATCCCAACTAATTTCGCTCCTCTTAGAATAGTTCAGCTTGAAAAGAGCAACCTAAGATCTGTTGGTGTTGAAAACCTAGACAGTCCACTACGTGCATAGAATTTAATTTGACTATTTTTTCATAACGATACAGTTCGATACAACATAAGTTATATCTATTAACCAATGGCACCCGTTGATTTTTGTGTGTGCCAACTTAAAAAATTCCGAGTTAGAAATACTAAAATATCAAGCAGTATGATCACGAATTACTGTTGTCAGGAAAATAATGACATAAGATAAATCAGCTTAACAAACCGCAATAAAATTGTACCTGAGAATTGGATGTGAGCCAAGATTATTTGAACTTGAATTTTCATTTACGGCGTTTTCTCATCTTTGGCTCAGGACGAGCGAAACTTATTGTAAAAGTATGCAAGACAGAAGGGATTTCTACACTTGTCTACTGTCGTAACGTTAATTCTTTGACAATGAAATTATTACGTGCGTCCTTCGAGTGTAACTTTGCTCAAATGGAATTCTTATATGTAACTTTGATTGTAATTCGCCAACTCTACACTCAATACGCCATTATTTGTTGATAATAGCTAGAAGACTGAGGATAATAGCTTCTTATTAGGAGAATATTGAGTTCGATTCCAGCATCCAGCCGTTCTGAGTGAAGTTTTTCCAAGATTTTCCGTATTCAAATAAGCTGAATGGCGGGGTATACATCTACAGCCAATTCTCTTTGTACCCAAAGACTACGTATATGAGTTTGAGCAATGTTTATGACTCAGGACTAAACTTTAGAGGAGAATCCCTGTAAAAGTGTTATCATTACGCAGGAATCATACAGTAGAATCTCCTCTCAGACGCGCTTTTCAATAATAAATGTTGCTTAAGTACATTCCTTTGGTACAACTTGGATTATCATGTTTTAAGCCGACAAAGCTTACATCATTACATGTCGAGATATTACGCCATTTGAAACGATGCCGCGTTAACTTTCCTTCCAAAATAAGTAGATTTCGAAACCTCCCAGAAAGAACTTCATTCTCGCTTTGAAGTGAATAATTTTCTCCCAAAAGTGGTACAATTATTTCAGAGACACACTGTATACAGCGCGTTTATCACTTGCTTTTCTTGAGTCAATTTCGATGTACATACAGCGTGTTTATTAACTACATCGACACACTTCGGGAGGTGATTCCTCACATTAAAAGAAGACAAAAGTTACTCTGGCAATTCGAAATTGCTGAAAGCGTGAGAAAATGAACTGTAGAGAATCATATTGCTAACGCGACGAACAGCAGAAAATTTGTCAGAGGAACTTTCGTCTCGGAATCATCTCCCGAAGTTCGTCGGTGTAGTTAATAAACACCACGTAATGTTTTTTTTTTTTTAGTTTTGTATTGGTAGAGTTAAAGATACACGGGATTGGTTTACCCTTATTTATATACAAGAACAAAGTTAATAAAATTACCGTTTCGAAGAATACTGTTTACAAGTTATTTAAGTATGGGCGATTACAAAGATATTTTATTTTATGGAGTGATTAGATAGAGACTGTGGAAAATAGGAAGACACCAGTTTCTTGGCAAACTGCGTGTCGGGAAGTTGTACCAGTTCCTTGGCGAACTGCGTATAGGAGAAATATTAAGGTAAGAGTACTCACATCTTTTTTTTTAGCGAACTACGTGTGCGGATGACACCAATTTCTTAGCAAATTACGTGTCAGGTGGTTGTACCAGTTCCTTGGCGAACTGCGTACAGGATGAGTTAGGTTTTTATAAGTGAGAGTTAACACCAGTTTTTTAGCGAACTACCTGTGCAGGATAGTACCAGCTCCTTAGCGAACTGCGTACCAAGTATGTTCCAGTTTCTTAGCAAAGGATGAAGGAGAGGAGCTGACCACACGGGGAATGAGTGATGGCTTTTGCTTTGTGCAGTTTTTTTTCAAGGAGATTGTAGGTGTTGCTTTTTTTATTTGACTTTAGCTTTTTTTTGTTTTTTGCTTCATTTGGTGTTAGTTTGCGGAGATGACCGTTGTCTTCTCCAATGTGTGTGTATGTCTTGTTTACTTACATAACCACATGTTTGTTTTATAAACATGTATGTTATTGTATATACAATGTCCACGTGTTCGTAATACACGTTGGTCATTACGATATACATCAAAGTTAACTAAATAAAAGCAAGTGATCATTAATGTTAATTTAATTAACATGCCTACCTGAAAATAGCTTTAGAAAAGTGAGTGTAAATACTCTGTAATGTAAGCAATTTGGTGTTAATAACCATTCTAAAATAATGTGTAATCTTCTTGGAAATGTATTTTTCATGATGTAATCAAATCGTGTCTATTCATAACTGTATACACATATTCTATTTAGCATACAGTGTAGTAAATACTGTAACTATCCTTTATTTCAGTTGTCAGTAATAAATAATTGCAGCACTGACGGAAAGGTGTATGTAACAACGTTAAAAAAGAATCATAAGTGGCATTAGATTAACATATATGGTTGTTTTACTTAAAATTCAGTGAATTATAATAAAATTCATTAATTTGATATTCTGCAACTGATTGCATCTGTTGATATTCTGCACAATATCAAATATTCAATTATATTGGAGTAGCATCGCTATAAGGCATTTTATATATTCAATGTACGAGAAAGAAATATTGACAATTAATTAAGATGGCTACATTCTATTCCCAGCGAGCCAGGAGACGTCGGCATTTGGTCGGCGAAGGTCGGCCGACGAGGGAACCGACGGGCCGGCCGACATTGGGTTTTGAAAAATCCCGACGAGAAGTCGGCGTTAGCGGGCAGGTTTTGGGCGAGATTACGCCTGTATGCCGACCCCGACCGTAGCCCGGAAGATGGCCAGACGACACCGACGGAGGTCCGGAAAACGGCCCGACGACACCGACGGCGGCCCGGAAAATGGCCCGACGACCACTCGCCAGTTATGGGTCGCGCAGACCATTCCCCGACTACTATGAAAAAAAATCTTAGAATTATATTAGACATTTGGTTACAATCTTGGTGGTAAGCCGCATTCAACATATACCAATTTGCTTAGCAATAGACGACTTTTACGATACACAAGAAATATGTGTAAAGGATATTAACGTGAAGGGTATACATACATTCTCTTTCAGAACAATAATCCATAATTTCAAAATGTAATTTCTTTTTCTCAAAAAGGTATCAAAATATTTTGAAATAACTTAAATACTTTCAAGTTATTTGAAAGACTTTTTCAACACAATCAAGACCTGAGATTCTGAAATATTTTAAAATAAAAATACTTGTTTAAATATATTTTGCAATCGGGATTATCAAGATATATCAAGAGATATGCTATTTCTTGTAGCTTTAAAATACATATAAGTAATTATATGTAATGAAACCACAAATTTCGGAATTATTTTTGAATACTTGAGAAACAATATACCCAATTACATATAAGACTTGACAATGTTTTAAAAATGAATTATAATGTTTGTTCTATTAGCCATTGTTATAGCTAAATAGAGTTTGCTAAGTGTATTGTTTACGGGCAACCTGATCATTAAATCGAGCTTCTCAACAGCGAAATCTGAAGTACGAGAACTAATACCAAATTTATCAAAGTGACAAACTCAAATTCGTAATTTAGTTCATCACCACAGAAACTCACTTATCTGTTATTAGAATCTGAAAGAAGAAGCGCTGAGGAGAATTGAGTTTGTAATATGTCTCGTTTGCATGATTTCCTCCCTCTCCTTCTTGCAATGGTGGAAAAACGTGATAGGAAAGCAAGTAGTATCTTCAAAACAACATTCTTGACTTATCTGCTTCTTTTTCTATCTTCTGAAGACGCCCAGGCAGACGACAACCTTATCTCACGGCTCAGTGATGAACGATGTGGGTGGGGAACTTCTGTGAGAGTAATTCAGTCTTCAAGGAAAGGGCAAAATAGAAAACGAGCTCACGATTCTGCCGCCATTTTTTTCAGTGGAATAAGAGAAAGCAAGGGCGGGAGGAGGATAGGAGCCTAATGCCCCCCAAGGCAAATATTAACATTCTACCCAGGCCATAAACTGATCGTTGCTAGTGGTGGAAATTTGCTTCATAGGAGACCGGTGTCCTCTTGAGAAAAAACGAACGCTAAATGTCAAAGTTCCAGGCGTTTTTTTCCAATGGAACTTCAATTATGGCTCTGCATATTCGGCTAATTTTGAAAACACGATAATAATGTTTCTAAGAAAGACTGTATACATACTTTAATCCCGATATCTTGAGAGCACAAGAAAAATATTCCTATGAATTAAAGTGCAATTGCGAACATGTAGAACTTAGAACAGCCACCTGTCCAAGTGGTAAAAATCACTGACTGCACTAAGGAGGCATTGCACGTTCTAGTCACGTTCACACGGGCCATCCTGGCGTCGATCTTTTTTCTCACTAAGTAAATTATAAGAATGGCACCTGTTTGCTGGCTACCTCTTCCTTTTCTTTCCACCGGAAAGTGCTCGACGAGGGACTTATTTCCTCAGACGTGACGCTTTGTAGCCTGAAGAGGCTGTAAAGGATAGAAGCGTAAAATTTGACAGTCAAACGTAGGAGTCGGGATTTCTCTTTCAAAAATTCTTAGAGGTAGCATCCACGTGCCTTCCTTATATCTTCTAAAAACAAGAAAGATAAGGGAAAAAACGTAAAACACATGAAGAAATTTCATACACATGGTGTTTCCTATGCAGTGTAAAATTGTTTATAGAAAGAATCTTCTGAACGCAGCAATTTATTTCTTGAATGCGAATGAAGTTGCATAAGTCCGGAATATATAACACAACTTCCAGTCGGTGTGTTACAAGTTATGTTCAGGGCAAAACCGGATAGTAAGCACCAGAATTAATTTTCCTTAGCCAGGTGATTGAAGATCCATGTCAAGATTCATAGATGTTTCATATAAAGCAAAATCTGTAGAAGAAACGTATTGCCTATTTGGATGGGAAAGGAGCATAAGATGTGTCTGTTGTTATAAAACTGGGCACATCATGTTTCTTCAGCTAAAGTACAACTTGGAAAAATTTGAAGTAAGCTGACAAACTTAATATTAAAAGGAGATAAGAGTAATTTATATTAATGTGAACTACAAAGGCTACTGTCAATATCATAAGCCGCACAAGATTTAAACTTTGGTAACAATGAGACAGAATTTAAAAAAAATCTCATATATACGTGCTGGGATAATTAGCACTAGTATACCTGGGGTATTAATCACCATGCTTCTCTGATTAGAGTCTATTTACGTTGTGACTGCAGTAAGGATAAGGAATATATTCCAATAAATTAGGTCACGTAGAAACATCCAATGCAGATGCGGCCAAAATATATCCTGATAGCATGGGTTCTCTTTATATTTTCAGAGAGGGTTTCGTGGCATTGGCCAGGGCCGGTTCGAGAGGTGTTTGAATTGATCCCACGAACAGGAAGCCAAGCTTCGGGCATAAGTTTTATCGAAACGGGTAAAATAGTATAGCGAAAAAATTTCGAGAACTTTGATTTTATTTTTATTTTACTTTATTTAATTTCATCTTCTTAGTTGTTTATTTCTTCATTCAAATTTTGGAAGTGAATTTCTATTATTAAAAATTTCAAAACAGCAGTAGAATCATTATGTTGGTATATTTCACTAAGTTATGATAAACTCTAAATATGAGTTAGTTCTGTTGTATGAGTTCGGAAAATTAAATTACTATTTATGAGAGTGCATCGATTGGAACAGAGCGCCGATTGACTTAGAGCCGGCTCTGCCACTGGCCCTTTAAAAGGAATGTGATGTGCAATACGCTATTAAGACAGGATGAACCCGTTGTTTAGCTACGGACAAATCATTGTGAAATATGAAGCCAGTAGATGGTGGATGTTTTGGGACTTTTAGTATGGTACTAAAGGAGTGTTGGAGAGCAAGTTCTGAATTTTGCAGCTTGTTATTCTTTATTTTACCCATTTGCTCAAAGAAAGTGTAAGATCGGGGTGTGTGGAGAGAGCTTATTTTTCATTTAAGAATCTACCGCTTTCTGCGAGACACTAATTATAATGATTATACCATATTCTTGAGAAAGGTCATCTATTTCCGAGCCGAATGAGCTAAAACATACGTTAAAAGTTAACTTACACTAGTATAGAGTAAACTTACGCTATACGTTAAAAGTTAACTTTTTATTGCTGATTGAAATATAAGAGCCAAGGAACAATAATATTTAAAATGGTGTACGTTTCCCGCCAAAATCTCTTTCCCGCAAGTGGGATTTTAGAATGTCATTAGGTAGGTGTCAGGGAGCAAGTCCTGAAATTTCAGCTCCTTATTCTATATCTAACCCTTTGACCCTAATTTCCCTTGGCTAAATACTTAAATAAAGGTACAGACGCTGTCTTTGAAATCCTTCCGATATTAGTTACTGTTCTTATTAATACTCGAAAAAATGGTCTCTGAGGAGACTGTTAAAAAGAAGATAAAAATATTTTTAAAAAATCCAGCCTCGCCTGTGAGGAAGTTTCATGCACGAATGCCAGATTTCACAATCTTTGGGATATGTCGTACGACCTGAGCACTTCACACGTCTGAATTATAGCTTCCACTCAACGAGAACAATTTGCATCTGACAGGTAGAGGCAAGGGAGTAATAGTTGATATTACATCCTATTTCACCTGTGGAGAATGGGGAAAACATCGGACAATTGCATTCGGTGTATAGGATTCAAGCCTCGTTGACATCATATTGTCAATCCAATGTCGGGGACGACAAGTACTAATCCACAGAGACCAGTGCATGTGTTATGTATTGTAGATATATTTTAGCCTAACTAGAATGAATGTCAGAAATTAGCTGAATGTAAACAAATACATGTCTTATGTAGGTTCAATGACATTGTTTTAATTTTGTGTATTAAAGATGTCCAAGTTTGTACAAGATGAGATGACAGATTATCATATCTTCCTGAAACTGGAATTCGTATTCGATTTGAGCTTTAACACACATTGGTATATATATATATATATACCAATTTTACTTGTTGACTTTCAGTTCAATTTTTGCACCCATAAAGCGAGTCAACTTTTGATTAATTCTGTGCAATTTTTATACGGAAAAATGTGAAAGAAGGTGTTTTTATGAATAAGGATTTATTAATATGTGTGTTTTGATAGCTTAAAGGATATTAAAATGTTTAAAGAGAGCAGATAAATCAAGAGGTTACTTAAGTGATAGACTGGTGCCTTAACCAACCGAGCTGCAAGGCCACTCAAATTCCTCTGAAAAAGTTTGATCCGCATGCAAGATGATTAGTCTGATATTATCAGAAAATAATGTAAAGAAAATATGTACAACAAGTGTATAAAAAGTTCCTGTATTAAAGAAAGTACACAACAAGTGTATAGTTACTCTTGAAATTTCTTGTACATATTTTGTAGACTTCTTTTACATAAAACTAAATTCCAAAAGAAATGTATACAAATGTGTATAAAGGAGTGTAATTTTTACAGATAAGTCATTTTACTTCGAACTTCTTGAATGTTCGCGAGAAAACATTACTGATTCTATGTTATGACTTCACGGTGTCATTCATTCAATTTGGGCCAAAGTTTAGGATGGAGACCATTAGAGTTTAATCTCCACTCCCAGAAACACTGTCATTTCATTTAATTCTTAGTAAACTAAAACAGATTTTTAATGAAATCTAATTAATTAAATTCCAGTTATTAATATCATTCCATATTTCAAGTTAAATATAATTTATAATAAGTTGACTCATTTTTATAAGTGTATAAGATGTAAATGATATTTTACAGTGTAACTGTTTTCAGATTAGCACTAATCTTATATGACTGTATTCGTCAATAGAGAAGCATCTAGATTCGGATCATGCTGCCTAATATGCTGACTGTGCATTTCCAGCGTTTTCCTCACTTTTGTCATATGAATATAGGATGGTACCTCAACGAAGACCCTAGTCACAGTGAGCACTAAAAAGCGTTTTCCTTTACACGTGGTGGATTTAGACCAAACATTGCAAGTTTAGCAAATAAAAGAACAATTGAAATAGAAAATAAAATTGCAACTTAAGTTTAATGTATGTTACCTTCTTCCGATTAATATATTATTTTTCCTTTCATTTTGACATTTATTAAGTGACCACTTATCACGTGGACGTTGCAGATAACAATTCCCGCAGTAGATGCTTCAAATTCAAAGTTTTCACGACTATATGGAAAACTTATTTGAAGCCTCATGAAATCGTGATCTCGGTTTAAAAGTTTTGTACATTTTAATTTTCACCTCAATATACAGGGAATTAACATTTTTATTTAATGTGAAAATACAAGTCTTTCACTAACTGTTCCTTGTCGCCTTCTCAGAAACGAAGCACAATATGCAGTTTTTCGGGTTACAATATCTCTAAACTTAAAGCTCTTCATTTTAAGTACACTAAAGTTGCGATTAAATGAATCGTGATTGACCGAATCACGACGCAATAAAAGGAAAGATTAATTTTAGCAGCTTGCAGATGCTACATTTAATTTATATTCTTCATTATGAACGTATTATCTGAAAAATCTTTGCAATGCTCAGCAAAAATACAGTACAGTAATTATATCATAAGCTAATGCTGGTAAAGTGTTTTCTGCCAACATATTGATCGCTTGTTTTCAAAGAAATGGAAAATATTCTGATCCCTAATCTACAAATAGAAAAATGATTAAAACATAGCGTAAGTCGTGAGAATAACTTAGTTTATGTTTTCTTGCTTCGGGAAATGTATTTCTGGTGCACTATCCCATAAGTAATGTCGTATGCGCGATCATCGCTGCCATCTGATGAGCAAATAGTGAAGTAGACGGCACGTAAAATAGCTTAGTCATATAGGATACTTTATCGTGCAGCAGTGTGTAGAAGGTGAACGGTCTACTTCATGTTTTGGAAGTGTGGCTTGTGTTTGATCAAGGCAGTGTCGGAGGACCACATATTACGTATCATGCTGTATAAATTTCAGCAGGAACATCCAGCTAGCGAAACGGCACGAAAAATAAATGCCGTATATGGTCATGGTGCTGTGGATGTGCGACAGTGTCAGAGGTTGTACCAGATGAGTCGGTCTAGGAACACAAGCCTCAACGATAAGCCACGAGAAGTGCAACCTGTGCAGCTGGACAACGATGCCCAGCAAGCAGCGGTGGAGGCAAATCCAATGCAAACTGTCGAAGAACTCCATATCACCCATTCGGCCATTCATCGTCATGTGCAGGACATTAAGTACGTGTCAAAACTCGGAAAGTGGATAACACTTCAACAGAAGCAGCAGCGAGTTGACATCTGAAGTTCCCTGCTCACCAGACACAGACGTGCGATATTTCTGGACAGAATAGTATCAGGGGATGAAACGTGGGTCCTTCACTATAACATTACACGCAAACGGCAATAAGTACCTAAAGGGAAGCTGCAGGAACTGTGCCAAAACAGGATCCCCACCTCTGCAAAATGATATAGAATTTGGTGGGATATATGTGGGATAATCCATTTTGAGCTCTTGCCACGTAACCAGACCACCAAAGCAGATGTCTACTGCATAAACTGTACCTATTAATCGTATCTGTACCCTCTATTTTTCAGAGGCAATGATGGGCACAGGGATTCATATTTTATCATCGTTTTTGTTTCTATTAATCTGTCCTCTCCCAAGAACTGGGAGGCAAAGAACCCTCCCCTCGAAACCCAACCCTGTATTCTTCACTGCCTCTCAAACATTGTGTGTACAAACCTGGCATTTTGTACCCACAATTCAATTAAATGTACGGACAAGAATTATAGGTACACAACGTATCCATGGCATGTACCCATGAATTAATAGGTACTGCGACCGAAGGTTTTTTTTTTAAAAAAAAATAAAGGTATTATGGGTACAGTGAAGTCATACCTAAGAGGGTACCCATTATTTTAATAGAAGGGAAATGGTACCCATGAACACATCGACCATCAGAGCGTGGCTATATCCAACGGGCTGAGTGGCTGAGGGCTCAGTGAGCGCTCAACCCGTTGAATGCAGCCAGTGTGCAGCTTTGCCAATTCGCAGGTAATTACCCGATTTGCGGGTAATTCTATAAGCTGAGGGTATTTTGTATGCTAATGTAAGATCGGGTATTTTTCGGGCAGTTAAAAAAAATAATAAAAAGATTATTTCTTAATGTCTCACTCATTCAATACATCACCCAGTAAATACAATCCACGACTGGATGCTATTTCATAACAGAGATTTCCATGTATGAATAATTTATAGGGTAGTGTCTAATAGTACTAATAGTAGTATGAATAGTACTCCTTTTTAAAACAAGGGAAGGACAACTCGGGGCTCTTTTCGACCTATAAAATGACGAAACGGCGGCAAGTGAGTTCGGGAGATTGCAACTGGGTACTAAACTCTTGAGAAAAGAGGACACAAGATGTTCCAGCAGGATCTTCCGTTTCATTTTGAATCTGAAAAGGGGGATGCGAATCTTTGGCATCAAAGCTAGGCGTAAATACTACATACCAACATACTTTTAAATAAAAATCGGCCCAGTAGATATGGCTGGGTGACTGGACAAAGCTTTTATGAATCTATTTTAATAAAGAAAAACAACTTTTTTGACAAGGCTGATTATACGGTAATAATATAAAAATAAAATAAAGCGTAACATTTTCGAAAGTACCATCTTCTTCTTCATACTCCACTATATGACATAGACAATTCTTTATACTTCCGAAACTGTTACGCGGTTAGTTTCTTTTTGTGTTATTAAGTATAATCAGCCTTGTCTGAAAGCTGTTTTTCTTTATTGAATACGGATTGAAGATGTATCCATATGTTGTTTCGGCAGGGGGGGGGGGGCGGTCCGAGCTCTGACTGCTTGTAAAATTTACATAAAATTCGTATAGTTTTGTCCAAAAAATGAAACAAATTTCACAAAAAAAAAAAATGCGAGGGGACGTGTGGCCTCCTCTGCGTACGTCCAAGGGTGTATTGTTTTAATAACTATTTTAAACATATATTTTACTTCTATTTTATATTAGGTGATGACCAAGAAAAACATTTTTTGGTCTGTTCGTAGCACTTGACACTTGAATTTACATTCATGCCAAAACCAACAACTAATTTTAGTACATTATTCATAAAGAGTGTATTTTGGTTGAAAATCGGGTATTTTTCGTGACAATGGATGGTAATCTGTTTGGTGGACCTTGGCAACCCTGCCAGTGTGTCTGATAAAGTCAAGTCGTTAGTTAGTTTGTAAAAATGGTACATGTTTTTCGTTTTTAATCACAACGCATTGCTTTGCTCAGCAATTATTTTATTTTCTCTTCAGTGTATAAAGCAACGCTTTGACATGGAAACGATCAATTATCGTTGAACAGGAATACTCCACGCGCTAATTGCATCTCAGCACGTGCAGTGAACACACGTGGGGTTGAAATACTACTTAGCAGTTACTGTTTTCAAGCTTCGACCGTGGCTAAGTGGCGGAGTTCCCGCCTGGTGTGTGTAGCGCGAGGTTGGGAAGAGATAGTGCTCTGTGAGGAGGTGTGAGATAGTTAACAGTGGTTGTGAGTTTGGTGTTAGTTAGTTGGTGGGTGAGCAGGATTACTATTAATTATTATGGCAAATATTGAATCAAAGATCATTTCTAGAAAACATACTTTGCAAATTGACTAATTTGACAGTGAAATTACGACTTGAAAATTTTCATGAGGCGATACGTCATGACTTTGGTTTAGTAGGAAATGAAATACAGTCAATCGAACCAGATTACTACTATCGTACAGTGTATGTACGAGTAGCGAATTTACAAATAGCAAAAAGAACGTTAGAACAGTGTGAAGTAAAATTAGCGTATTCGTCAGGCTTTGAACGATTTATATTACCAGTATCTATAGACAAACAAGAAACAACTGTGTTGTCTATATGAATGTCCTCATTAGAACTATCTGATGAACAGATTAAAACGAATTTTAGTGCATATGGTACAGAGACAGGAGTAGTGCAAATCAAGTATCCAGCACACTGTTTTCCCTTTCCGGTTTATACTGGAAAACGGTGAGTGTATTTTTCACACGTAGAACGAAATATCCCCATTTTGTGACCATCAAAAACTTCAAACTTCAAACGCGTATTCAAGGACAGAGTACGCCAAACGACAAGGTAGAAAACACGAAGAAACTTCATTACACAGTAGATCAAGTGCAAAACCCCTCAGAAGTACCACCCCTTGACAACGAACATTATCCTCAATTAGGCGAGACAAAACATCGGGTATAGTCAGAAAAATCAAAGGATATTGGCAACTCTGAGACCAGTCAAGAAGGAAGGAAAGTTACCTTCAACCTAATCAGCTGTTGGAGTCTGCTACAGATACGGACGAACAACCAGTTCAAACAAGTTTGAACGCTCTTTCTCATACACTCTCAGACAGTGAACTAAGTGACGCAAAGTTGCGAGTTTTTTCTACGTTCTCGGAAGGTGAAAAAGAACGGTATAGCAGTGTTTTTGAAGTGGCACAACAATAACAGTTAGATCAAGGGTTAAGTAGAGACGAAGATGACTTACCTTAGTAGATGGAAAAAATAAGTATCTCCGGTGGTAGTTAGTGACCCTTTTCTTAAAGGTGGGAGTGGTTCTAACCCCTCCTACTGCTAGTGAAATATCGACATAGGAGTCCTCTGCAGACGAAACTCATTGTTTTAGTGGAACACGAGTGAAAAGTGATAAGCTTGAATATAAAAGGATTGAAAAAAACGTGTCAAGTAAACTTTCACGTGCTTCAAAACGGGCTAAAATAAAAGAGAAAAACAAGCTAGAAGAACAAGATCACAAACAGCAGAACACTCAGAGCTTGAAGAATTGGGCCAAATTGGAGCGAATAGTATAAAAAGCAGTAAGTTAGCGTAATTTCCTTGATCAAATCGAGACAGATATGTAATTTTGTTTTTCTCATTATAATAGTACCAGAGTAAAAGCAAAATGAAGTACATAATGTTATTGGTGAGGTGGCTCATGGCGGGGTCCTTTTCAACAACTTCGCTATGCATATGTACCATGAACGTATGCCATGCATACAATGCCAAAAAAGTGGAAAGTTTTAGACAGTGCCTCCGGAATCGAACGATACATGTAGCTGCTTTACAAGATTGCTCGAGTTTCAAATGGCAAATCCCTTTTTACGATACAATACAACTATGATAGTGAATCAAAACCGGGAACAAGTTTTCTTATCCGTCAAGACCTTGTTTACAAGAATGTTTTTCACATCCGAGTGACCTGATGATTTCATTAACAATTAACAATTTTGCATTTATATGTTACTATGCACACAGTGGCACATATATGATATGTAGAACACTCGGGAGCTTTGTTCTGTAATGTGTTAGCTCCGGAAATCCAAAACTTGCATAATTATTGTGTCGTTATACTGGGAGACATGAATGTTACCCGGCACTGAAAAGACAGTACTTCGGGATCGAACATTAGCACAGCCCCCAAGCAATTCGTACAATACTTCAGTTTAATTGATGTGTGGGTAACAAAGTATCCTATAGACATGGGAGCAACCTATTACTATTCACAAGAGTCATCGCATGTTGACGTAATTTATATTGACGAAAAAGTATGAAAAAAATTCAGTGTTCACTTAGAGTGGCTCGCCTTTTCGGACCATAAATGTTTGTCTATGAAATTATCTAGTGATATAGAAATGCATTTTCACGTTTCACCAGTGTGGAGATGTAATGAGGGAATAGTAATTAAACCGGATTACGAGTGGTTAATTATTAATATGTAGAATTATTACACACAACGAAAACAGTATACAACGAATCTTCAACGGTGGTGGATGTAATTTAAAACGAAAGTAAAATTCGAGACAATACAGTTTAGTAAACAACAAAATGAACAAACTAGGCTAGCATTACAACATTATTTTGGACTGCTAAGGCAGTATAATTAACTAGTCAAAAGAGATGTTCAGTATTTACCACAGTTAAAAATTTTCAACGTAACATCAGGAGAATTCATACACAATTATATAGTGGATCGACAATAAAAGTCAAACATAAACATGTGGGAATTCTTGAACAGCCAGCGTATGCAAACATCCGACAATAGAAGCCAAACATAAACATGTGAGAATTCTTGAACAGCCAGCGTATGCACACACAATTCATGAGAGAAAAATGCCAAGAGACAAATGATGTAACTCGAAATAAAATATATTCGTCAATTAGGGAGCAATATAAAACTTTTATAAACAGCAAACTGTACACAGTAATGACTTTATGAAAGATCAAATGGAGTGTCTCAAATTGACAGCTAAGCAAAATACAGGTTTAGCTCAACCTTTTTCATAAAATGAAATCGCTAAGGCATTAGGGCTTATGAAAGCGGATGCGTCTCAGGTGATGGAGATAGTTACCCATGTTAACTAAATTATTCAATCATTTTTTACAGTCACAATTGATTTGCATGGATTTCACACAAGCGATAGGGATATTACTTTCTAAAAAAGGATCGTCGAGTAAAGTAGATAATTACACTGTTAAATGTAGACAGAAAACTTCTCTAAAGGTGATTATGTTAAGATTGCAACCCTATATGTCGGACTTATTAGAAGAAAGTCAGGATGGGTTGACAAACACTAAAGCAATTCATGTTTTGTTAGCTAACCTCCGCGAATTAATAAGAGCGTATCAGTTCAAGATTGGACCAAATTTCATGTTGTATTCGACTGACTTTACAAAAGCATTTCCTTTGTTAAATATAGACTATTTATTGCAAGTACTGCAAAGCATAAATTTTCCGGAGAAATATGATACGGTTATTGAAAAATGCGTTCCAAGTGCGCTTCATAAGATTCAATAAACAAACGCCTGATGATAAAATTTAATATGAAAAGAGGGATCCATCAAGGAGACCCTTAGGCTCCATATTTGTTTAACTTTGGGCCAGTGATCCTACTGTACGCGGTGAAAACGGGTCTTACGGATATTAAGCTGAACTCAGTAGTCTTTAAAGCCTATTAGAACACGTATCTAACATAAAATTTAATCATCACAAAACGCAAATCTTATGATGGATAACACATTGTTAAAGGAAGTGAGCCCGTTCGGAACTGTGAAAGACTCGCTTAAGCACTTGGGAATATGGTGGAGAAAGACTACAACAAACGATTGCGCTGAATTCTCAGGCGCCCATTCAAAAAGTCACAGTGGGGGGCCATCAGTATAAATATAATTTCGAGACTTTGTTGGTAAGGTCTAGGTTTATTAACGTTTTCATTTTGAGTCAATGCACCCACATTTTACAAATGTTTCCTTTAACACAAAAACGTATGCTACGATAGATATGAGAATAGGGACATTTCTGTGGCACAACTATAGAGTCAGGACTCATAGGAAAACGTGTCAATTATCAATAACATCAGGTGGTTTGAACTTGGAAGACGGTACGTATAGCTCTATTAATACATCGTACCATACAACTTTTGTTTGAGTTTCCAGAGGAATTTTCGACCCAAATACTAAATGAAGTATGCCGTAGAACGGATTTACAATTATCGCTACATATTAATCAATAAAAAACTTTGTTCCATATCTTAATAAAAGTCTTATAGAGATGGCTTATGCCATAGTGGCTAAGATCAATGGTCAGTTCGGAAAATATACTTTTATCTTAAGCAACTGACACCACAACATATCCCAGCAATACAAAGAACTAGTTCAGAAAAAGAATGGTCAGTGATTTGGAATAATTTAGCGCATATTTCAGACACACCGATGTTATATAGCTTGGCCTATGAAGTGACTCATAACATTTGGCCGACAAAAGAACTCTTGTATAAAAGAGGTTGCAGTTTAGATGATAAATGTACTAAATGTGGAAAGGTAGATTCAATAATTCGCCAAATACTAGGTTGTAAATCTAGTAATCCGATTTGGAGCCAATTCTGTAAAATAATCAATATAATTTTACGAGGGCAGTTTTCGAATTATCATATTGACGATATAGTACGTTTTCTGGCTTTTAAAATGTTTCCAAAGGCTACGAAAAGAATTATCTTTTGGGTAACGTTACAAACAATATAAATCATGTTGAATAAGGTTTATCTTACAGACCTAGGTTATTATGTCCAATTTTTTAGGGAACAAATCTTCCAAATTCCAATTGAAAATAGAAATAAAAGGTTTGCCAATTATGAAAGAGCGTTGTATGTTTAAAAATAAGTTTGTTAGGTTGTAATAGTTGTATTATTAAATAAAATGTTGTAGTACATTGCGAAAGTACAATATAAAAAAGTTGTAAAAACGTCGGTTTTTTGAGTAGAAGAACCCGTGTTCGAATCTCGGCGAGATAAGTGATTTTTTTCCTTTCATAATACATTTCTATCTGTTCATATTTGTTATTAATAATCTTTCTTACATTTTTCGTAGGTGATCATGGGTTAGTAGAGGTTAGCTGAAGTCATGTATCCTTGCGTTTCTTTCTTTCGATAGTGTGGATTACTGGCGCGACCGGGACGTTAAAATTAGGAAGTTTTGTTCCTTTGAAATATATTTGTACTGAAAAAATAAAAGCCACGTGGTAGCTTCGGTATCTGTTAAATTAGTGGGTACAAAACGCCCGTTTTGTATCCTTTAATAGTGGGTACTCTATTTACAGTGTACTGACAGCAGCTTCAAAGCCTACGGACTGCATCGTTGGATAAATGTCCTGTTCTGATTAGTCGCAGGGGCGTGCTCATCCACGGTGATAACGTGCACCAACACACGGCAAGAAGGACCTGTGCTAAGATCAAGGAATGTGACTGGAAGAAACTCCGTTACCTGGAGTTTCCACCAGGTCTTGCACCAACAGCCTACTGTCTTTTTCACAGCATGCAAAAAAAAAAAACTTTCCGGAAAAGTGCTCCAAAATGAGGATGACGTGCGACGAACAGTGACTCAGTTATTTGCGTCCAAAACCGGTGACTTCTTTCAGCAGGGGATTCAACAACTGGTTGACAGATGGTAAATGTTGTGGAGTCCGATGGAGACTATTTTCCTGACTAACGGTAGTGTTCTAGGTTAATTATCATTCTTTTCCTCACGGTGCAAAAATACGACATTACTTATGGAATAAGCTGATATTTTCATCTAGTGTTTTCGTGTGACTGGCATTTTACTCCAGTCGTGAAGACTCTGAATTTCTAACTGAACAAAGCATATTCAAATCTCGCCTCTATTTCTTGCTTTGCTCCCAATAGTCCTGAAAACTTAATGATGGCTGGTTTATATTAGGCAAGTTTCAGGAAATTTCTAGGCACCTAAAGTTATTTAGCTATTTCAACGAATGTTTAGGAAAATTTTTCACAGTGTGCTTAATGTATTTAATATCAGCATATATTGTAAATTACGTTTTCGGCCAATAATAAGGATAATTTTGAATTGCGTTCAGATATTTCTGCATATCGCAAAAGTGTCTGGATACAATTTCGAAGCTACTATTAGTATTGGCTTATTACTGGGATTTCAGTGAAGTGAGAAACAGACTTTACTCCGTACAACTTATTATTTGTTTAATTGCATCCAAATGTGAGTAATGAAAGTCGAAAATGGTTGGAACCTACTTGGATTGAGGATGAAACATTTTTTATGCAGGATACACCGAATGTAAGATTAAAAATATCTTAAGGAAATAAACGTTTACTTAAATACACAAGGTTTATTTATGATTGATTATATTGTAATAGTAATAAACATCCAAGTACTCTTATAATTTTGTTATTAACAATAGTCAAAAATATAATTTGACTCTAATAGTAAGGAATTATCGATTGTCGACTATAAAAAGAAAACGAAATGAGGACAGGCCCTTTTCTGGTCTTGCTCAATGATTAGTCCATCTCTACCAGCTCCTAGTCGGACAGTAAAACGCGCTTAATCAGGCTGTAATCAGACTCGATGGCGCCTTCCAACGACTGCAGAATAAAAGAAGGACTGAAATTGTGTCTTCCAGCGCTACGTGTTACTCTTCTCATCGGAATATATCCGCAAGAACCACATTTCTTGTTTTCTATAGCACTGCTTCTTCTATAATATAAACATGTACTGAAAAGTATGAAAATGTACGTAGCACTGGAACTTCTAAAAGGCATGTTTCATGAAACAGTATTTGCAAAATTGATTGATACGTTTGTATTCTGTGGGGCTTTTGGCAGAAAAGGCAAGTGTTTGGCATAATATTTATTCTGCTCGAGGATGAAAGAAATAGAAAGTACTAACTCTGACGTTACTATAATGTACTATTCCAGTATTCGCTGAGGATAATTGAGGGCAAATGAATGAAAATCCTAGAGTTTCTGGTACTTCAAAGTTTTAATATATACTTCAATTTAGTATTACTGTGACAACAAAGATTTTCACCACTGGAGCAATAGCATCTTCTATTTAAAGAATTAAAAATTTACTTTTCATGAATTTTTAAAGTTTTTTCAAACCATCCAGAATATCTAAATTCATGACACTTAAACTCAGCCCTCGTGGTCCCGGCAGTAATGGCGTGGACTTTTGATCGGCAATGAGTAGGTACCTGGATTCGAACCACACGGCCTATACCGTCCTGATTGAGGACTTCCAGGATTTTTCTCAGCTTCGCCAGACGAATGTCACGATGATACCTTAAGCAAACGCCCTGGCCGATACCTTCCCGATTCTTTATCTATCTCATCCCGTCTTGAACCTACGATGTTAAAAGGCTATAAATACAATTTAATTCATGACACTAAAATTCCCTACCTATTCCATTCCACAATTTATGAAGCAGAACCATGCGGGAACCATGCAGTTATTTTACGTATATTTTAAAGATAAAACCACGTAAAATTAGTTGACTTCTAAGGAGAAGTTCATCATTTTTATTGCTTGAAATGGAAATTTTGGAATGAATGTTGTCTGAAGGTCAGTTCAAACTATACTGTAAATCTCCTTCTATTTGATATGATAGAAATAAACCATCAATTGGTTCATTAACAACATTTCAACGATGAAAATGTATTGTTTATAGTTGTTATTATTATCTCCTTTTGCAACGAAAAATAAACCTGCAACCGACTAGGATAATCATTATTAATTTATTCACACAAGCAATGAATTTAATTATAATAATCCTTTCATGCAAGCAACTTCCTGTTATATCAACCGTTATCGTCACTAAACGAAAATGATAAAATTGAGACTGTTTTCTAACAATATACGTTTTTTTTTTTAAAAAAAATCCTATTAATTTTCACACTACATCGTAGAATTAAACCTTTAAAATGCTTTTGCCGTACACCATTCATCTGATTTACAAGTTATTTTCAAACAATTGACATTGCAAAGAAGTCTAGAGCGATAGATTCTCGAAATCGTCAAACATATATAGTCAAACCAGATTACCATTTGCATTAAAAGTAGGTGTGTTTGTGATGAAAACTGGCTTAATCATACTCAGGATAGAATCTTTTGGAGAACGTTTGTTACTGCGGCGATGAACTTGTGCGTTCCGTAAGCCATAGAGTAAATAAGTAAGTATTAACAGTTTCGTGGGAAGTATTCGTGCCAGTGCAATCATGTTCTCTATAGCATTTTTTCACTCGCTTGATCGTGATCTACTTCTTTAATGTTTTAGTATCAGAATTGCATTTCTTCTTTCCATATGCATGATTTCAAGAATCATATCGGAGACCAAATTTTGACGCGAACGTAAAACTAAACTACTTTTAAATAGTAGAGATTTTGAGCCGACGCTACTACTTAAGCCCTCTTCTTATCTAAATACAAGTTACAATGATACAAAGAATAGTTCATCTAGTATACATGGTTTTGTGTCTGAGCTTCCTATAATTGGTTCATTATGGTACATTCTTGAAAATCTGATCAACTGATTTGCCATCTAGCACAGCATTGCCTGACTTATTCTTTACAGTTTACAGTCACTGAAAACCGTAGAGAATTTCTTTAGCAACAGATTTTACATGTTCAATACTGTACGGTACATTGTCTACTTTGCATATTCTGTGGGTAATGAATGTGCCTAAAAAGAGTTTTCAATTACTGAATGCTTTATATAATTTCAGAGAAGACTTTCTCTTGCTAAATTCTGCTACCAAATTCATCTAAAGGGAAGAACAGCTTACATATAGTACACGGTATACTTGAGCATGGAACTATCCTACCTATTTTATTCCAATAGGAAGCTCATCAGGATTTATTTAATTTTCAGGTGAGGACGATCTTGGTACAGAAGGCAACATTACTGAAGTATTAGTGAAGAATAAATCCTGGCGTGTACAGAAATACATATTGCTGGCTGTGCCGTTACGCACTCCCAATTCTGCTGCTAAAATTTTAGCGCTAAAGAAGATAGTAAGAATGGAGATCATTATCGAGCTATGATGATATGTAATTTTGAATTTATGTTATAGGAATCTAAATCATCGAAGTGTCTAAAGGCTTCGAAAATCTGCTCTATCACAAGCACAAATATTCTGGTGATTTTCAGAATTCGATGTGGCTGAATTTCCTTGCAACACGATGCAAACTGGTCGTCTTATGATTTCAATTACTTCTAGCGACTATTAAGAAGGTGCTTCGCGTGGATCCAACCAAACATGAGACACCTGGGTATAAAGGGGATTATATACATTACATCGCCATGCCTACACTCCAGCCTGCACCAACAGCTTCATGCTTAAAAATTGTTACGGTGGGAAGAGCACCAGGAAGCTCAGTTGGAATGGCCCGCTAAGTGACCCAGAAATTTGCATTGAGACATCAGGACAAGCGTCAAATACAGTTAAAGATTACGAAACTGGATTTATGAGTACGACCCAAAACTGAATCGTCAGTCATAAGGTTGTTACTTCCGAAATGAAGAGCTTCCTGTGAAAATCAAGTGTATACACAGGTTCGTTCTGGGAATTGTGGCCACTTTCTTCTAGAAATGTGACATGAGACCGCGGCCCGGCGTGTAATGTGGTATATCTAGGCAACCAAAATCTATTTTTCGGATTGCTGTTTCAATGTTCTTTGTTAATACGTACACGTTCTTCAATTAACCGTCCATGCCATCGTTGAACCACCTATAAAATGGTGTTCTGTGCTGTTGGGAATGTCGATTATCATTAGAACTATGACTGCCATAAATGGGTCCCAATAGTTTGCAAGAACTGAAGCATACGTAGATCCATTCCGTACTTACCGTAAGTATCATACTGCCCGAAGAGAACACAATCAAGACCATCACAGATCACACACCACCAGCGTAAGTAGTCCACATTTATTTGAACGATCAGTGAATTCATGCGTTCGGCGCGATAACTGGGGTCTTCCCAGAAAAGATACTAATTTCACAATTCTTGTTACCGCCAGTCGTCTACTTCCAGTGACAATCTTGCAATATCCAGTATTGATACCTGACCTGGATTCCTGGTGTTGAAATTATTGCTAGTCAGTCTAGGTTAGTGGCTTCCTAAATGTATAGTTTTCGTTTTACTGCCTTATTGGATATGCTTCTGGTACTCTTTGATTGAAGCTAGAGGTGATCTAAATCACTGTAGGTCATCTGTAAGCTATAACTATTTGACACAGACTTCGATGTCCAAGCAACTCAATCACGTTTCACAGGCCTCTAACCTGACAACGATAACCGATAGACTCGTATCCTCGTCGAATAGGAACAGTTGAAGTCAGGTATCCTCTTCCATTGAAGTTCCCTTGCTCCAGAAAGAATTCAAACTACGAAGTACCTCACGTCGGGTACTCACTTTGGTCGTGAAAAGACTGATAAAATCTGCTGCTACTTCCGCCTTAAACCATGCATATTATGGATACAAATGCCATTTCTTGTGTACCTCATGAAATGTGTCCAATGCAAATAAATAGATGTCAATCTAGCTAGACATGGAAAATATTTTCAAGTTTTGGATATCATTAGGCCAACATCATATCTTAGAAAGTAAATTTAAACACAGAATTAGAAGATTCAAGATCATCTGCTACGTCTTCTTCTTTTGTTTGACTATCTCAAGTTTCTACGTAGTAAAGTGGCCTCCATTATTCCACTCCATTTGAAACGTTTCATATATCAGATTCCTACCATCTGTAGATTAATTTCCTTACGTACTTTCTCAAACGCCCAGGTACGGATTTCGTCGTCTTGTAACACGATATTCTTTCATTTCTCCGTTCTTCATCTGGTAGTTTCATTGCCTTTATTTCGCTTCCTTTCTCATTTTACTTCCCAACTTACACGTTCACTAAAGTATCTATAAAATAACAATGAAGTAACAATTTATTATGTGTCTGTAGAAATACAGCACTTTTTTCGCTTTCCTTTTATTTTTAAAAAAAAAAAATAAGCGTATCCCTTACAAACAAAATCATTGATGCTTAGCAGTCAATTTCAGTGTTTGCATCTGATACCAGAGTGAACCAACTCTAAAAGTTTTATTTTCATTTTTTAAAAGATAGTTGAAGTGTCCAGAGGAAAAAAGATCATAGTCCGAAAAGATTAAAACTTGCAATAGCTGATGAACAAACTTGACAAGCTCCAAAACGTAATATAGTTCTTTTGGACTACGTATTTATTCTGTTGTCCTCTCCTAACATAAAATATAATGAGTGAACTTCTCGTGTGATCTAACGCAGACTAACCAAACTTGTTAATTTCAACTGAGAATTGACTCTGATTGTTTATTTTATTCCTTTGACTTCTCACTCGTGTCCTAATAAACGAATCCAGTGTTGGTTTTCTTCATATTGTTCTCCTTTCCTACACACCACAGTAATCACTTGCTAAACGTAAATCGTAGACAAATTTAATATTCTAAATCAACAAAGTTACTAGGTGTTCACATTAATCATGATCTATCTTGGGAAACCCATGTCAACACACTAAATAGAAAATTGACCAGTTTATATTTTGCGTTCTTTAGGTTACGAGATACTCTTTCAAGAAATAGTTTATTGTCGCTATACTACGCAAAAGTTCAATCGCTTCTCAGTTTTGGAATTATCGTTTGGGGATCAGCCATATGTAGTCAGACAACTTTTCGGATACTAAAGAAAATACTAAGAATAATATTCAAACTAAATAAAAGAACATCATGTAAATATAAAATCATAATTTTTTAAACTCTTCCAAGTATATATATTTATAAATCCATACAGTTTGCAACACAAAACAAATATATATTTACACGGACAAAAAATATTCACGCATATAATACACCACAATTAAACGACATTTACGTAGTACAGCAAACTTACTCTCAATATTAAAAAAAAAATGTTTATTTAAATTGTACGAAATTCTATAATAAGTTACCGTCACATTATAAAGGAGAACATTTTACTAGTCAAAACAAAGTTCGCAATATGTTACTTACTAAATCTTATAATTCTGTCCATGAATTTGTAAATGACAATGATATATAAATGTGACGATGGAATAGTGTTACAAGTTTAATGTGTGATATTTGTTTAATGTTCATTTATGGTATGCTTCGTATTGCTATATTTTTGTAATACATAAAATTATGTATTAAGTTACCTGTCAAATTATAACCTGATATACACATATCAACTGTAGAACTTATAGGAGTTATTCTGCATGTTGTAAGTCAAAACAGGCAAAATAAATATGAATATGAATAATTATTAAGTCTGATTTCTTGAT
>JAGDQP010004301.1:31975-86263 GCA_022664845.1 Lepisma saccharinum
CATGTGTAAAAACCATCATAGTTGAGTTTCACATATAGCAGCAAAATTAGAGCATTAAAATCTAGCACAATTGTTACAATCACAGACAATTCAAATTCTCTCTGAGGAACACTTTGCTCTTGTGTTAAAAGCTATTCATTGTCATTTAAATGGTAGAACACGAGAGAGTGAACACGCTATTGGTGTATACAAACGTTTTAAATCCATTTTAAAGCATTGTTAATATCATGAAAATTGCATCACTTTAGCTGTTATTATTTTATTTCATTCTACGAAGCACTTAGAAGAAATAAACTCATTTAATTTAATTATTGTATCCTAGTTGGGAAGTTAATACACAGTTATGAAGATAAATTAATTTTCTATTATTAAGAATATACAAAAATATAAAAGATTATGTGATTCATAAAATCATGTGTTTAGAATTTAAACTTTGTAAAATTTATTTTGTATTGGCCAGTTTTAATAATTTTGATTTCGTATGTAAAAAATACGTTTCTTTCTTCTAGAGCAAACATGTTGCATGTACAATATGCCGAGACACAAACCTCTCTTATTGAAACAACTGAGTTTAGAAGATGGAAAGGGCAGTTGCCAACAACAGACAAAAAAATAATGTTCCCATTATATTTTTTCTTCCTACAATTTTCATCCATAGAGTTCGGATTTATGTAAGAAGAAATACCAAAATTGTTAAAATACGACATTTAATTAAACGTAACATATTCTGATTATGATGTATCGTAATGTAAATTATTTTGCTTGCATTAGAAATACTTAAATTGAATTGCCTTAATCTCGGTATATTATCTCTTGAATTAGTTAAATTTTGAATTTAGTATAGTATGTTGAAATTTGAAAACCACTTCAAGAAACTAACTACTTCTGTAAAAAAAGGAATACAAGATGTATTGTATTCAATGCAAACACTACACACGTACTGAAAATCGTATGCGTTTACTCTTAAGATATTATACATGGGTTACAATAAAGTATTGTAAAAGTTTAAATTTGCTTTTCTGAGAATGCTACTAACGATAATAATCTCAATCTTCCTGCCAATTTTATTCCATGTAATGTACTTTAAACTAACGTTTTAAAAAATTAAATTTGCTTATCAGTACTCAGTTAATGAGTTAGTGAAAATATTGAATAAACATCCTACCTGAAATTCTGTTATGTCTATTCTCACGTAAATGTGCTACAATAAACATTCTAAGGATTCAGGTTCCTAATTTTATCCCTCAACCTACAGAACGTATTTATAAACTGTTAAAGATCTCACAAAACCGCATGATTAAGACTTGAAGTTCACCAGGCTAGGAGAAATGTCCTCCGGAAGGTTCCTCTCTTCTCGATTGATATCTAATAACTTAATTTAAAGCTTTAATAGCCGGAATTTCAGTTTTCTTTTAAAACGTGCTTTTCACCAATATCTTGACGGAAGTATCAGAATTTCATATCGTCCTCAATGATTTCCAACAGTCTCCTGTTTTCTAATGTTTTTTTTGGAATCCAGTAAAAATCGCTCGCAAGAAACACCTATTTCAGTTGAACATCCGAGAAAGGGTATCAGCTGCACATTATTCAGACCTATTGATAATTGCTCTTTATAATTCGCAATAGACATAGCAATTAGTGTGAAATCGCACTTGCTCTGCGAATAAATCAACTGGAAGTACACACCGTCTAACTGCTTCACCGTATTCATTTACAGGATCATCATATTTATGGAAAATGGACTGCTTGATTTTTATTGTGTGACTGTGAGTGATCCGCCTTCGTTTCCTTATTGAGAGATTTGGATTTGAAAAAGTATCTCCAGTCATAGCATAAAACGTTGTTAAAATATCTTTATAAAGGGCGGGGCAAATAAAAGTGGCCCGGAGAACAGAGTGCCAGGGTACAAAAAAAAAAAAACACCAGAGGAAAGGAACTACAGTACTAACCTGACTATAGCAGATGTTCAAAATGACCACCATTCATCTCTTGGCACTTTTGGGCCCTGGTCAGCAAGTTGCTGAAGGCAGATCAAAGCTGGACTGCTGGAATTGCTGCAATTTCATCCGAAATGTTCTGCTGCAGTTCTTGAAGACTATGAGGTTTGTTGCGATATACCTTCGACTTGAGGGTACCCCCACAAAAAGTAATCGCACACTGACAGATCAGGTGACCTGGGTGGCCAGCTAGGGGCCGAGACCAGACTGACCTCTGCTAACAACTCGGTCAGGTGTGAAGAGTGTGTAAATGTGCTCCAAGGTTCGGTCGGCTGTATGGGCAGTTACTACATCCATCCTGTTGGAAGTAACTGTAGGTCTTTTCCTCCTCAGTTAATCCTGCCACAAATGGATTTAAAATGTTGGCAATGTAACGCGCCGAATTCAACGCCTGATGAAAGAAGATGGGACCAACAATGCGGTGTGCAGACACTGCACACCAAACCCCAACCTTCTGATCATGCAATGGTGTTTCGTGGTAGTTATGCGGATTCTCCGCTGCAAAGAACATGTGATTCTGTGAGTTGACATAACCACTCAGGCGAAACCAGGCTTCATCAGAAATAAAGAACAGATCCATGTCCAAGCCATTCATTGTGATCATAGTGAACAGCCACTCACGAAATTGGAGGCGCTGAGGAGCATCTGCTGGTTTTAATGCATGCACAACAGACACTCGGTAGGGATGCATGTGTAGGTCCAGGAGGAGTATTCGTCTGCATGAGCGACGTGATATTTCGGTCTCTTGCGACAGGCGTCCGGTTGATTTGGTAGGACTCTGAAGCATTTTCAGGTGAACTGCAGCCACATTTTCGGGTGTACGGACACGTTTGGGAATGTTTTTTGACTTGTTCAACAACGATCCTGTCTGACGCCATTTTCGGACTAAGCGTCGCATGGAACTCTTTGCTTGCACTTTGACACCATTAAACTTCTGAGCAAACAACTGACCACACCGTTTCCCCGACTTTGTTGTCACGTAACTTTCCACCACGAACACCCGCTGCTCCACTGTGAGTAAAATCTTCCCCTTTGCACTGCTCCACTTACACTGACACAGCCCACACTACACTCTGACCTGGTTTGGATAACGTGGTGGGCGTACACGTCGTGTGCGCGTCACGGGGTGTGGTTATATGCCTCCAGTCACGTCCACTCGTATCCACTCGTCCGGGCCACTTTTATTTACCCCACCCTGTATACATGCATTCATTAACTTTGTGAATAGAAGCATTTAGTTCTAAAAAAAAACACATTGAAATATTGCAAAAAAGTCACAAAGGGGGTTATAAATTTATGACATTCAGCAAGACGTTTGTTTCAGAGACGATTTTCCCATAAAACCGTGAAGTATATTATATTCAGATATCTACTGCATAGAAACGGCTAGGTTTGCTAACAATTTTTAGGTATAAATGCAAACATTTGAAAATATTCATAAAAATAGGTCCAGTAGAAATTGCTTTGTGATAGACTATGGTTCTACACAAATATCTTTCATAAGAAATGCATAGGGATAAAACTGTGATTTTTAATTTAATCTATGTTGGCGAGGGGCAGAGGCATGCGAATGGTTCATAAGATATCGATGAGTAAACGCGAACATTTTGAAAAGACAAATTATGGATGGCTTCAAAAGTTTTATGAAACTATTTTGAATATGTAGATATTCATGAAAATCGGTCCAGTAGAAATCGTTGGGCGACTGCCTAAGATTCTAGAGAAATAGGTCCTGTAAGAAATGTATATGGGGAAAATTGCAACCATTGACAATTCATTCAAAGTTGGTGAGCGACAGAGTGCAATGCTTCGTAACATATCTAGGAGTAAATAAGAACATTTTAAATGACAAATCATAGGATATGTCCTGTAGCAATGGCTGGGCGACTGGACAAAGGTTTTAGAGAAATGTTTAAATTGAGAAAGGCAGATAAATATGTAAAGGGATAAAATTGCGATAATATTTTATTCTAAAGTGTTAAGGGGCAGAGAAATCCGAAGGTATCATAGCATATATATATAAGGGTAAATATGAATATTTTAAAAGAAAATTATACGAATCGGCCTTGTAGAAATGGCTGAGCGACCTGATGAATGTGTTATGAAACTATTTTAAATATAAATTCGATTTTCTCTCTGTTCAATTTCTTTCTGTTTTAGAAGTATTACTTCAAGAAGATGGGAAGGACATTCTGTGACTGTTTCTGTCATAGTTCGTAACAATAGAAGCATGTTTGTATTACCGCACTTAACATGTTAGGGATATATTTGTTTCATACGTCCGGCGATGCAATGTACAAAAGATAGTATCTTACAATTAGTATAAATCTTGTCAACAACCGTAAAAGGTAAATCGAATATTACAATATAAGCACAATATTTTTCTATGTTGAATATTGCACAAAAATAATAAATGATCATTAGACTGTAGACGAAGGTAAGATCTCACTTGAGGTGATAGTTAAGATAAGCCACTGTTCGCGAGCCAGACACAGAGAAATGAAGGTATTCAGACATTCCTCGGAATCCAAGAACCTGTATAAATAGGGGTGGCATAAGGTCACTGCACTCAACATCATAAATATTTTCAGAACCATAAAAATCATTAGAAGAACGACGTTTTACGAAAGCTACCCTACAAGGCAACAACAACACCCGAGCCTTTCCAGTCCGTCTGTCGGCCTGCAAGTCTCCAGTTCCAAACCAGACCCTGGAACCACCTTGTTAGAGCTACGCTTGATGGACCAATGAGTGGGTGTCAGTCATTTTTAGACCAGCAACCTGCTGCGTCTGTGGGCTCCAACAATATCACCATATCGTCCCCTTGGTCCAAGTCCCGTCTGGTTTGATGTATGTGGTAAGTAAGACTCTGATATACTGTGTTTGACTTTTCATGAGATAGTAAGTTCTATTTGTCAATCATCCCTTGATTAGGCCATGTATTCATGGGTCTAATAAAAATTCCCTGTGTAGAAAGGCGTATGTTATTCTTATGTTATTCCTAGTGCTTGTCACCCCCTGTAGTGTATACCAAAGCTACGCAACTAGCCCCCAAGGGTACCAATCCTCACGGTTGCCATTTGGTATAGATTTTAGGGTTATGCACCGGGCAACTGCCAGGGAACATGGTTCACCACCTCCTATGATCTCGGTTAATTGGAGGCAACATGGTGGAAGCGCCGAGAATTGATCCCGGTACCTCTTGTAGCTCAGAAAGGCCATAAAGTGGTCCATGCTTAAGGTGTCTGCTACATTTGGCACCTTTTGCTTAATTTAAGAGTGCAGAAAATTAAGGTACCTATTAGGTAATATCGGCTCCGCTCGTCCCTGTTGATTATTTTAATACGCAGCTGAAATTATTATAGACAAGTGACGCCCGAGAATTATTTGAATATCGTTTCTATTTGTTGTTTGCGAGGGTAGTTATACCATTACCGCTGTGCTGAGCAATTTGTTCGTTGATGTTTTCTGGTCCAAATATTCAGTACCTCTCCGCTGCCGAATTTGAAAGGGAAGCAAAATAAGAGGAGGCGAACGATACACCATTGACACACTACTAATGCATTTCTCAAGTTACAATATATGTAAGTGTTTGAGTAAACTGTAACACAGTTCATCATCACAAGTTGTTCTCAACAGTAACTTCAATAATTGTAAAGTATGGAATAAGTAGCTCCGCCTCAGTAATAATAAAAAAAACTTGTTCTTTCTGCCATATTGTTCTCTTTGGAACAAGGTGATGCCTTGTCGCTACTTCTGTTTAACTTTGCTTCATAATATGCGAGTTTAAAAATAAAAGAGGAAAAAAGGGACTAACGTTGAATGGCTTGAATAAACTGTTCGTGTACGCGGATGATGCAGATTTATTATGGAGGCACTACAAAGTAACACCGATGTCTTAGTAGAAGCATGCAATGAGATAGGTCTACAGGTAAATAGAGAAAACAAAATACATGATAACATGCCGAAACCCACATGGAACAATTAACAATTAAGAATGAGAACATAGAGAAATTAAACAAATTTAAATACATAGGAACATAAGTAACAAACAAAAACTAGGTAATGGAAGAAATAAAAAGTCGTTAAGTATCGAGCAACGCATGTTTCTATTCAATCTAGAAACTCTTAACCTCGTGTTTATATCAAGAAAATTGAAATTGAAAATATACAGAACGGTTATTCTGCCGCTAATACTTTACAGTTACGAAAGCTGGAGTACGATCCTAGCAGATGAATATAAATTACGAGTGTTTGAAAATAAGGGTTTGAGAAAAATATACGAGCCGAAACGGGACGAGATGACTAGAGAATGGAGGATACTGTATAATGAAGAACTTCACGGACAGTACGACTCACCCGATGTTGTAAGAATAATGAAACCGCGACGACTTACATGGGCAGGCTATGTAGCTCGGATGGAGGAAAAACGAAAATTATATTCTATCCTGGTTAGAAGGTCGGATGGAAGGAGACCATTGGGAAGACCAAGACGTGACGTTGTTGGGAGGACAGTATTAGAAGAGATCTTTGAGAAGTAGGTGCTCGTGATGAAAATTCACTTGATATTGCCCAAGATAGAACCCGATGGTGATCGTTTGTTACTGCAGTGATGAATTTGCGAGTTCCGTAAGCGTAAAGTGAGAGAGTGGATATTGTTCTTTCAGGAAGAGAGAAAGCTCCTCGACAATGCGAGATATTTATCTGGTTGTCGCTAGACAAACGCGACAATCATCTGAATAAAACGAATTACCCCCTTCTGGATGTTCACAGGGCTTCGACCTATGCCAGTGCTACTATACACTGCTTGTTACAAGTTCTTTGTAACAAGAGTCATTTAATTAAACTACCCCGCCAGTGAAGCAAACGGACGTGTAGCGAAATAGTCTTCCCCATAGTCATGTTACATAATAATAGAGGGTTTATTACCAAACCACCCTGGTTGGTTCTGAAAACATTTGTCATGAATTCAAACCATGCAGCTAAACTCTTGCCTTTCCTCAACTCTACTGGATGTACATGGAAATACTTAACTTCACAGATATCATTCAAGATAGTGCAATGTGGTATTTGTGTTTTTGACTTATGCTATCTTCAAACAGAAAATTTCATTGAGTGGCATGCGAAATGAATTAAGTATTTTTCTTTAGTAGTTTGTGTGTCTACCTGCCACGCGGTATGTGTGTAGGTCGAGCTTAAGCATACCTTCCTGACTGAGATCTTCCCTGGTTTTGGTCATTCTCACCAGACGAATGCTGGGATACTTTATGTAAGGCCAGGCCGTTGCATTCAAAATCCTTGGCCCTCCTCTGTCTCCGCCTGAGCTTTAGATGTGTAATGGCCATAAATAAATTCACAAAAGTATGTAGTTTCAAAGTGTGATCCTGATTCGAAGCAGAAAAACATCATACAGTGTGCCTAGGATATGACCTAACGTAATTGCTATAACATATTTTTGTTAAATCCCTAGTTCAAATTACAAGTCAAGAGAGACGAGACAGAAGGCGGTTTTGTACTATTTTGAAACAAATGTAGAATCTTGAGATATACCACTCATTGTTTCCCACGTGCATATCGTGTAGGACATTAATATGAATGAACGAACTACTGGACTATTTCTGGACAAATTGATGCCTGTCTATCTGAAACAACAAGATGGTGCAATGGAGACGGAAAAATGTGAGCTTTATCATTCAAGGTTGTCAACAAAAAAGAAATTATACATCACAAGCCGAGCTAAAAACACAAGTTGCCGTTTTTGTTGTTGGTAGTGGAGTGTGTCTGTGTGTTCGACGTAACATAATAGAAGAGCACTTTTGTACATGGCAGGAAAACAGTAAATTGGCATGAATAACTTGTCTAATAAGCAGTTCGTACCGGTTTTACCTTCCGAGTGCTTCACATGTCCAATCCTGGTTCTGACTTCGTATCCCATTTTACCAGATTGTATATTAATCAGCAAGAGCAGCAATTTAGCACCACAAACACAAGTTTTCTCGTATGACTTTCCGAATGACGTGTATGAGGTTCACGCTGCGAATACCTGTGGATGACATGACGTACACCTATCAGTACAATCTTCCCCGCATTAAAAGAGTTTGCTTTGTTATCGTGGCCTGGTAACAATCTCTCTTGATCTGATCGTGCAGTTCAATGTAATGGCCGAGTACACGTTTGATGAGTATGCAGAAATGCTATTAATTTATGGCGAAGTCCATCGTAATACAAGGCGTGCTCTTCTTCTTTACGCCGAGCGCTATCCATATCGTTGAGTGCTGTCACGTACTATATTTTTCAGGCTTAGGGACACAGGTACCTTCACCGTCAACAGAATTGACTGTGATGCTCCGAAGCGCGTACGAACTGCGCAGTTTGAAGAAGAAGTGCTTCGACGCGTGGAAGGGGATCATTCGACGAGCACCTGGCGCATAGCACATGACATGCATGGGAGAAGGACAACTGTTTGGGAGGTTCTCCACCAAGAACACCAGCATCCATACCATATTCAGCGAGTTCAAAGTCTTGGTCCAGCCAATTCTGAGCCACGTGTAAACTTCTGTCAGTGGTTTCTTTAGCTCTGTGAAGAGGATCCTGCATTTTTCCAAATGATACTCTTTACTGACGAGGCAGCCTTCTCTAGGGAAGGTGTGTTTAACTGTCATAATAACCACATGTGGGCAGAAGAAAATCCTCATGGTGTTCGCGAGCGCGCATTTCAGAAACGATTCAGTGTGAACGCATGAACAGGCAACGTACATGGACGAATAATTGGACCATATCTTTTCCAGGAACATCACACCGGTGCCAACTACTTAATCTTTTTACAGGAGATACTGCCGGAGTTACTGGAAGAAATTTCTCTTGGAATCCGACAGTACATGTGGTTTCAACACGACCGTACAGCTCCCCACTTCACACAGGCTGTCCGACATTATTTAAATAATTCATTTGGACTACAATGGATTGGCCGTTGTGGTCCAACTGCATGAAAGCCACGCTCGCCTGACCTGACGCCATTTGATTTCTTTCTGTGGGGTTACATGAAGGCGTTAAAGCAAGAGACCCCGGTTGAGTCGGAGTAAGATCTTGTAGCACACATTGCAGCTGCGGTCGAAGAAATCCGACACATGCCAGCCGTTTTCGATCGCGTTTATGCGAACATGCGTCGTCAGTGTGAGGCATCATGCATCGTTGTTCGTATGCGTTGCTTCCAGCAGCTCTTGTAGCGTAATTGGCTTCATGCAATGGGCTCCCGACATGCGTCAGTTGGATCATGACAGTGCGTACTCTTCTGTTCGAACTTAGCAAGTGGCACGTACTGACCTGGTGACCAGTGTTTCCTTGGTGAGTGTTCAGAGTGTCTTATATTCCAAACATACTCCATTTGTGCCTTTGTCTCACTGACCCTTAATGTCCTGCGCAGGTTCTTGCAGTGGTGGTTGCTTGTGCGGAGGGAACAATACTGAGTGGTACTGTTCGTTCCCTGCTACTCTTTTTCTTTCTTCCGCAATGAGTCCTGCTCTCCATACTATTATGTTAGGTCATATTTTCAGCATACTGTACTTTTCTAGGACTCACGAACACACGGTGAAAAGTTCTTCAGAAGTCCTAAATTTCTTTCAAGTATCACTCATTGCAGTATTGTGTGAGTGTAAACATGTAAACAACGTATGCCATTTCCACTGGGGAAAAAGGTATGCGTTAGTACACAGGGCAATCTACGTATCATGTAGACGACAGGTTTTACGACAAATTAACTTAGGAAGGAGAACATACTATTTTGTGGGTTCAGCAACAAAATGTTACGAAAAAACGTAGTAAGTGTTTGTGGTAATACGAATGAAGAGTGAGAAGTTGCATGAGTCGATAACGAATTAATCTAACCTTCAATAAACACTGTTTGGGGGATATTTGAAACTTATTTACTGGTGGTTATGCAACCACTCATTGAAAACCCACAATTCTCCATATCTTTGATTCTGTTTGCACTATCGAAATGGCACAGACGAATTATAATTTAATATTACGTACTCTTTCATTTCCCGCTCATTTTTACCCATTTTTATTTGCAAACTTAACCGGGAATCCCTCACTCCCTTTGAAGAATCCCTTGCGCAATTATTATGGAGTTCTGATTTTGATATTTATCGATACTACGCCTGTGACTTCCTGTATGAAACTTCACGCCGCCTTTGTCCTGGCCATTCGTCTTTGTGCTATAGCGCGTCAAAATTCCATGCAGCCAAATTTCCCACGCTCATAACTCGGAAAGGACGCCGCTTTTGAGGTTTGTGTCCCTATACTTTTTTGTTTGTCTTGATGTCTACTTTCAACTCCCAAACGCTGTCATAGGAATAAACTTTTTTGTATATATATATTTGTAAACTTTTTTGTGGGCCATTTTAGTAACTATCAACTACCGCTAGTCAGGATGCTCTTAGCTGTTAAGTTTTAAAATCCACGAACACCCATGTCCCAGTCGGGATTCGAACTCAAAACCTTGTTGACGCTGGCCTGACGCCTCAGACCGCACGACTGCCACGGTTGGCAAAACAATATTGTTATCAGAAGAGGAACACAGGACTGATATTCTAGTAAGTAAAAGTGAACGACGTAACTGAAAGTGAAAGTGGGGATGGTTCGGGGGAGGAAGGCTCAAGTAGTTTACAACTTGCAGTCCAGGAAACCTAAGGCTGGGTGTTGTCAGGAACCACACTGGATTCCATCACAAGTTCATAATCTGGATTTGACAACAAAATTGTTAAACTATTGAACATATTTTTCTTCTCTGATAATATATTTGAATCATTTTAGGAAAATAAGATACAAATGAAAATTAGCTTGTTTAAATGACGAATGAAAGCAGAGAAACTTCACAGTCGACATTTTGTATGTTTAAAATAATTGGCGAGATGTCTTCATTCTCAGTTCTCTTAAGTTCGCAATCCGTGTGTGGCAAGATTTGGAAACATTTATGAAAAAGTAAGCTTTTGTGTGGGTGGTTCCAACTTCTACCCCCTCCCCCCACACACAAGGTCCTTATGTAAATTAAATAATATCTAATTATTTCGTACTGCTGGATTTGTAGATATTACTCCTAAATAAATGTACCCGTGTAAAGACCAGTGTCTGTCGTGAGTAGCTGGATCAGCTGAGGCGTGCTAAACATATACACAAGAATTGGAGGTAGTGTGAGTGGCGTGATCGTACAGTGACTAGAATTCCCCAAAGGCAAGTGGCGGATTCCATTTCGATTCCGATCATGTCAATGACCAATTTCTTTTTGTAGTGTTCAAATCATATGAAACATTTATTCCATTTACTTCGAAATACAGTTAGAACGAAATCAATAAAATATTGTTGAAGATGTATATTCACAAATTTTCAAGGTTCTTCTTGCACTTACTGTTGATAATTTTACAAAACTTTGAATTTTGTACGAGCAAATGATAGTTGTTGTTATCAATAAATGTAACAAAAGATAGAAATGTACAAAAATAATCGAATTCATGTTTCGATTAATTTATAAAGTAAAAAAAACAACAACTTTGTAGCAAATAATACTTCTGCTGGGAAGTTAGGAGACACATTTAGCACATCAATGAGATTCTAATAAACATTATTCAATAACAGAGCCCAAGTAATTAAACAATTAGGAGTTGAGAATAAATCTCACTAAACTTAGCAGCAATCTTACCATCAGAAATAATTTAAAATTAAAATTTCAATGCAATTTAAAAGGTTTCTTTTCTTTTCTTTTCTTTTCTATCAAAACAAAATGTTATACATATAAATGTTCACTATTTATAATTATCATTCTTTTGTTTGAACATAAATTTAATCAAGTGACAAATTACTCACAAATTCGGAAAAAAAGAATAATAGTTTTAACTGATTTTCAAGCATCTTCCGTTTAAATGATTCAATTTTCTTTCAACCTACATTGCGTTAAGTGGAGGCAAGCACCACCGCGATTTACTCGCTGCCTTTTACTTCACACGATGAAAATAGCAGGGGACAGGATTATCTCGGTTCATCGATCTTGGCATCCACTTTACAGAGATAAGAGATCCTGAGGAGAATGATATGACACTATTTGGAGAGTGGCGGCTCCTCACAGACGCTATCGGGTGGCATTACAAACCACATCAATCATTCTCTTCCTCCTCCCCTCCACCGCTTCTTCATAAGGCTTTATATTACTGGGAAAGCATTCTTTCTCTATGCATACATTTAGGCGTATTAAGGTGATGCACCGTATATCATATACTGAAAGAAGAATAGAGAATACCTTCATTCTACCCATGGGTTACCGTCTTTACATCCAACTTCATTATCCGTTCTTTGTGTAGAAGAGAAGGATGATAGGGACAATATATATCGATATATCTAATTACCAGCTCCATCATGAACAATAGCTCAAACTTTCAAAGAATTTTCCAGTAAGCCTATTGCATTTTTACTGTCATGCTAAAAGTTGTTAAAGCATATAAGTGACGTTCCCGTTTTCATTAATAAATAGTAGATAACCAACTTACAGATTCAATATTGATTAAGATATAACTTATTCATCGGAAAACAACATTCTCCTATCAGTTATTTTTGTAGAATTTCGTGATAGTAATGATACGAAGGCTGTTGTTCATAAATTTTAGCTACATAGTATTTTCTCAATTTTTCAGTTTTGTGAAATAATATTTCATTTATTTTTCATATTTATTACTCTTGATTCCATTGCTATTACAATTTACTTTTAAAATATTATAGATCTTCTGACAAAATTATTGAAAATCTTATCAGTCGATGTGACTAATTATGAGGTAAAATTTGACAAAATCCTTCAGAACAAAAATTTGGCTACACTCCTTAATATTACTTATATAATAAAAACTGAAACATATCCAATTCTTCTACAAACTTTCAGTATTTCTTAATGAACTATTTCTGACGATTTAAAGTCGAATCGTTGTGTGGTCATCAACCACAGGAATGAACAAAAAGTGTTCTTTAATCAACAAGATTCTCTAATTTCCATAAACTTACAGATTACTGTTCAATTGCAATAGACTACATTTTTCTCATGTTGTAACGCAACAGAAATAATCTTAAACCACAGAGAATCATGTAAATACAACGATTTTAATAAAATGTTTGGTCAGATAAATTACTTACTACATGTTAGGTGCTAACATATTCTAGAGCTATAATCTTTTGATATTTGTCAAACCTCATGATAAATCTCAATAGACTTGA
Source organism: Lepisma saccharinum (assembly GCA_022664845.1). NCBI lineage: Eukaryota > Metazoa > Arthropoda > Insecta > Zygentoma > Lepismatidae > Lepisma > Lepisma saccharinum. The sequence continues at coordinate 45,226 of JAGDQP010004301.1, forward strand.
TTCTAGACATTGTCAATGAAGACATCCGAAGCTAAGAAATACACTTTATCTAGAGATTCAATTATTTAAAACTATATTGACCTTATCATTTTATTTAACATAAATGCTGTAAGGTTATATAAACTATGGAGCATAATTATTCAGGACCACATAAGATTTTTAACTTCCAACTTTTGCTTGCCAAAATTAGAAGAGTTATCTAGTACTAGTTCAAACAATTTACTGATTTTTTTAAAAATAAACTTTCAATACTAAACAATCGTTACATGAATTTTTGATCAGTGTTCCTCCGGGTAAAAGGAACTAAAAATATACGAGAAAAGTTTTTTTAGTATTACATCGCTGTGTAAACTTCTCAATTATAGCTTGATCTTGGTAGTTCGGATATCCATTAATACTTACAAGTAAACCTATCGATGCTTCAAACAAAGCGCTTTTTTTTACCAAACTTGGTAGAGGAGTAGTTTTGGCCACTGCGTCCGTCTTTATGGACGAAAGCACTTTTTACCATACTTTCTGATGTTTTCCTGATGTATTTTACGATTCTACAAAGTTTGGTCAAAAAATCGCTTTTAAACATCGATAGGTTTACTGTTTAGAGAAACTTCCTTAACGTTTTTACTATATTAGAACCGCGTACAGTTCGTAAACCCATACCCCTTTTACTTTGTGTAAAAACTTACAAGTATGTATCTAGTGTAGTGTAAAGTAAGTTATAACAATATTAATTTTATGTTCTACAATAGGGGTACTCTTAAAATGAGTGAAGATGTGCATATTTAAAAATAATAATAATTACGCACAGTAATTTATCTATTTCACGTTGAAAACTCATTTGCACCTGCATGAGGAGATGAAACTCTAATACACATTTAACGTAACTAAGTTCAAAACTGAGGCTTCATGTACAGAAAAAATCGGAAGTTGCCTCCATTTTAACTTTGGTAAGTTCAAAATGTTTGAAAGCATATTTTTTGAAGAAAATGTCACAAGCCTATAATAGTGGAATTTTATTTTTCTAACTTCCTCTGTAAATAGACATATGGAAAGAAAGAGGTATTGCGATTATTCAACATCATGACATGTGATGTTGGATGAAAATGAATGAATGTACTTATTAGGAACTGCATATGAAAATCTTCCCAATGTGCCTTCTATGATTAAAGTACATTTGAACCAAGACAATTTGAAACAGATGAGAATTAATAAATTCCAATTTCTATATTCAATGTAAAAAAAAATAAAAACAAAAAGAGAATCAGAGTTTATTAAACCAAACAGCCGTAGTCCACTTCGTACAGCAACAGCTTCACATCTCAAAGGTCTTGGTATCGATTCCGGAGAGAGATAATTAAGACTGAGTTTTCCTAGGAGTTTTCTCAGTCATACCAGGTTAATGTCGGGATAGTAACTTCAAATAGGTACTGATATATTCCTTCTCACAGCTCTTCTCATACTTATCCCACCTGAATCAAAGGTCTAAGAAATAAATTAATTTCAACTCAATCACACTTTATTGGAGATATACGCTGCGTAACCAATTGCATGAAGGAGGAGGTATAAGTTCCATATCGGTTATTTGGGTCTGGATGTCAATGATGAATCATTGTGAATAATTTGTGGGATTGATCCATTTGCCCATAACCATCTACATTCTACGTTATACTTCCTGAACAGTTATCGAAGTTTTAATCAAAAAGAATTGTGAGAGAGATTCACATGTCAGTATTACATTCACATGTCTTATTTTATTTACATTTCTGATCTATTGTGGTACTTATGATCTACGTCTCTCTCTAATCTGAGGGCTGATATACCCCATTGAGTCTAACTTCCTAGGACAATAATGTGAAGAAAGCTTCCCAGCTCTCCTCATACAACAAGGTATGGCTCAGGTACCAAAAGGACAGGGAACCAATACTTAATTTAATTAGAGAACCACGTTAGAATAGTTTATATAACTAAAATACAATTACCAGGCCATGTCGTGAAAACAGTGTTCATTTTTAATATACAATCAGCTTTTCTTACTACAGTTTCCATACGCAAGGAAGAAGCTTTATACTCATCCTGTGCTATCATAAAAAAGGTTGATGAACATAGGAAATGTTGCTCTACTGAGTTAAATGATTAAATAAATCGTTTAAAGTACTTATTTCTGCTTGTAATTGACGTCATTTGCTAATAAGAGAGCAACACTATGATGTTGTATAATGGATAAAATGGAAAATTTGTCGTACATGTGAATCATTTCAACTGACACGGTGGAAGAATCTAACCGCGTGCTCCATAAATTTCAGTCCAATTGTTTAGACAGATGTTCTCCCGCGACTGTCACAACATACAACTTTCTACCATATTTTACCCAGCCGCTCCGTTTGAGAACCCACGTATACGCAACCTGTTGCTTCAATTGCTTCTCTTTGCTCATGATTTAATGAGATATTACGTACAAAAATTGCAAAGTCCCTACCCTCCTGATACATTACGTAATACCTATTTTTGATAATTGATTGTTCTACGTGATATGAAGGTGACAATTATTAATGTTATGCAATTGTGTCCTAATATCGTTAAAGATAAATTCCTTGACTTCCAGCATTGTATTTCATAATCGTATATAGAGAAGCAACGTTGTCTTTAAAAGTTAAAATCATGTAGGGGAAAAATATAGTTTGTATGTACTTTACGTCAGTACTGGTAACAAATTGAAATCCAATTACTGTTCGGTACCTTATGTTAAGGGAATACCTTACACATTTCTGTACATCAGTCTTTCGTTGATTTTGACAAACCTAGTTGTGACGGCCCACGTGCTTGTGCAGTGCCACATGTTGTAACTAATTTGTTGCTTATCTCACTCCCGAAACTGTTTATATAAATTCCCCCTTTTGGCATTGAAATTAATTGTAATTCAGATTGAAAATCTATTTAATCAAAAACATTGTTGAATACTTTGCTCGATTAAAGACTTTCGGATATGACCAAAAGAAAAGAAAATTTGCATTCAAGAATTTGAACAAAATTATTATTTAAAACAAAAAAAAATGATTTCGGAATTATATATGTGTGTATGGAAAACCATTTTACTTGGCGCAAGGACATTAAATAATTATTTCGACCCCAAACTACTTACAAATAAAGGAACTAAATTTAAGATATATTGAAATCTTAAATAATTAAATCATTAATTTGGAAACTTTTAATGTAACTTGTAATTTTCAAAATTATCTCTAAAGTCAAAATATTTGTAATAAAACTATTTTGGTTCGGCGGAAGCCTTACTACCGCCATCTTAGCAGAGTATAAAAGAGCCTGCATCTCACTATATGATGATTCTCTCTTGGGTTTCGACCCGAGTAATAAATAGGTGCTTAAGAGAACCTATTGTTTTTTTTTCAGGTATTCCTTTTACCCTGGGATTTAGATAGCATTAGTTTTATGGGTCAGCACAGAATCGTCGCTTTCGGTCAGCTGCATGCCCAGCCTGCATGTTAGTTAGTATAGGGTCCCAATTAACTAATTTGCTTTGCTTTACAGGTGGGCCTATTTTCTTTCAAATCCCACACAAAGTCGGAGCAGTTACATATAGAGAAATACAATGGTACTCGAGGCTGAATCATAGTTAAGTTGCTTTGTATATATTTGCGTGTCTATAAAATGAACAATTGTACAAGAGTAAAACCGCCTTACGTTTCTGGGAAGTTTCGTTAGCGAAGGAACTAAATGATGACTCCCATCGACAATCCTGTCCACGTGAGAGATTCACGGTACGCTTCTGGGTTAGCACAGAAGTAAATCAGCAACTCATTTTCTTTGAATTTCGATGAATAACAATTAAACACGGACGCCAGCTAACATTCCGGTAATTACTTTAATATTTCTTCCAGGAAGTAGTTTGTTAAGCTTCTTGTACTCCTTGCATTTATGAAACCCAAAAAACATATAAACATGTTACGTAACGGAACTCTACAACACAGAACTTGAAGTAGAGCAGGATTCTTGCGAAAAATCCTTACCAGAGTTCATTCAAAACCGTCTAAAATATTTGCTGCACAAATTACTCATATAGAAAAATACTAATATATGTGAGGTCCTTGAATCAGTTTATTTTTAAAACATAAAGCAGTTTGTAATTTGAATATTCTCTGTTTATTCTTTTTGATGTGTGTTAAGCATTAACTTTAGAGTTCTATTGTTGAAATTTTAGTTCTTCTCTAATTTGATACTGAGCCTCCTAAATAAAGCAACCGAGCCCCCCCCCCCCCAATACGCGTGCAATGACAATAGTCGCCCTTGGAAAAACATCTATCCAGAGATCGACAGTATGGCCCTGGCCAAATTTCAGAAACTGCAATAGTTTCTGGATTAAAATGTAAAACCACAGACGATAAAACTCTTTGGGAGCCTAACTGTGAATTTAGATTATTTCCACCTCTCTCTCAGGCTACCTACACCAATTTCGTGGTCGCCCTGGTCTCTACTCATCTGGGTCTAATTGATTTGATGTGCGCAGTCTTGTAACATATCCTTACACAAAGATTCTTTCTAGCAAATAGGACAGAAAATTTATTTAACAATTTACTCTACTTCCTCTTGTTTTTCTGACTCCCAGGGACAGTGGTGGGCATCAAAATTTAATTTCACTCACAAATCGTCGACAGTAGACAATTTGTGTAGCAAGCTTTAATCGGGCTAATTGAATAATACTTTTCTATTATTAACGCACAACGCCAGACGGCAATAATCAAGTGTGTGCCCAATCCTTCAAGTAAATCTATTTGTATTTAAATTCCATCCTGATTCGTGTCAATTCGCACTTCGCATCATGTTCCTTGGGAAAGAGGAGATAATTTAATTAAGCAACGCCCACCACAGATCATCGGCAATAGAGAATCTGTGCTTCACAAAATCACTAGGAGTTTTGGGTAACTTCAGACTCATTTAAATGCAATGCACAGTTCCGGACGGCAATAGTCTGGAAAAGTGCACAACCCAGAATTAATCATTTCAATTTAAAAATCAAAACAACCTCCCATTTCTTCTTCTTAGATTCAACTTGAAAAGTATAGTTTCAATAAGGTAAGCTTTTTCTTAAATCGCATGTACAAATACTTCCCGAGATTTTTTTTTTCACACTCCAAAGTATTTATGCAAACAATATAAAAATAAATTATTAACGTTTCGGTTATGATCAAGTGAACTCCCTTCCAAAAATTCTTAATTCATATGTACAGCTAGATAGCTACCTCTCTGCAAATCGCTGCATCGTTGCCTGCCTCCTGCAACGATGGATACGTCTTGTTCGACAGTTCACGTGACGTAAGAATGGTAAATTCGGCTCTCCATCCCAGATAGCATATGTAAATTGCCTTTAGGCCCGCAGGGCCACCGGGTCAGGACTTCTGGCCTTTAGGCCACTTTCGTCCATAGAGATATCTGAGATATTGGTATGATATTTGATTGATTGAGAATGTAAGTAGAATCAGACTCCGCGCCAGAACCACACCCCCGCACCACGCAAACATCCAGGAAACAAACTGTCTGCTAGCTTTTAAATTTGAATAAACTGTATTTAAATTAATTGAAAGCCAAGCGAGATGAGAAACTGCACAGGATACCGTTATTATATAATTGAGAATGTATTGAGAAAAATTATTATTAATTTAATTTGGTTGTCTGTCTGTCTAGTGTAAAATAAGTATAGGTTATTAAGGATTTGGAAAAGGATATTTATTAAGTTGATATGAAACATGGAGTCATTTTAAGTATCTATTTTATGTAGAAAAGATGCGACTCGGTTTCCAGTTCTTGCATTTGCAGTGTCCTTAGTAAATATGAGCTGGTAAATAATTATTTGAACTAATTCGTTCTCTGTGTATTAATTATTTAGTTTGCTAGTTCTTGTAAAGTGATTTGATGGCGTATTATTTTCACGTTCAGTTGTTTCGGGAAGTTAATAATGGCAAATTTCTTGTTCTTGATTGCATTTGCATATCGTTCTTTGCATAAGTCTATGTATTCTGTGATTGATGGAAAATGTATATACACTCTCAGCCAATATCTTTCAAATTTTTTGAAGTGTTCTAAATTTATATTTGAATTGTACAATTCATGCCCATATGTTATAGTCGGTCTTAGAATAGATAGATATATTCTAGTTTTGACTCTAAATGAAGTGTGTGACAACAGAATGAATTTCAAAGCCGAGAAAACCTGCAGTCCTTTTTTCTTTCTATCTAAAATGTGTTTTCTGACATTTAATCTTTGATCCAGTGTTACACCTAAATATTTGGCAGTTGAATTTGGCTTAATTTTTTATTTGTTTACGGTAATATATTTATTTTTGTCTCTTCTCGTTCCTTTACCAGACGGATAAAAAATTATAAATTGCGTTTTATTGGCGTTGAGTTCCAGTTTTCAGTCCCTACACCACTTCAGAAATTTCCTGGCCGGACCCTGTAAGTTTTTAATTACTGATTTCGAAGTTCTCGCAGAAGTCCAATATGCAGTGTCGTCCGCAAATAATCCTAAACTGCAGATGTTATTGTTTAGAGAGGTCGGAGTGTCATTAACGTATATTGAGTACAATATTGGACTCAAAGCCGCCCCTTGTGGTACACCTCTACGAACTGAAATATTGTTAGAGAATTCCTCGCCTGATCTTATCATTGTGATTCTATTAGTCAGAAATTGTGAGATCCATCTAATGGTGGATGTAGGGAGATTGAGCAAGTGGAGCTTGTACAGTAGGCCGTCATGCCACACCGTGTCAAAAGCCGATGTCAGGTCCATGAACACGGCGGCAGATCTCCATCCCGTATGCCAGTCACAATTCTCATTAGCTGGTCAATGGTTGAGACATTTTGGCGAAATCCCGCTTGATCTTTAGAGATTAGGTTTGTTTCTTCTAAGTAATTGTTTAATCTTTTTGAAAGGACTGTTTCACAGATTTTGGCAATGGTATTGGTTAGTGTAATAGGTCTGTAGTTAGTTGTTTGATATCTGTTTTTTCCATTTTTTGGTATGAATATGGTGAATGCTTTTTTCCATGAAGGTGGGATGTAGCCTAGTTTGAGTGATGAATTGTATAGAGCGGTCAGAATAATGTGAAGTTCAGGTGGACACCGTTGAAGGGCGATGTACGGGATTCCGTCAGGATCAGATGATGTGTTCTTTTTTCTTTTAATAATTTTAAGAATCTCTGTCTTGGTAACATCCTGTATCAGTATATTTACATCTCCGATGTGATTGTCCTGTCTGTCAAGCTCTGTGATGTCCTGAAAGTGGTCTATAATGGATCTAATTCTGCTAGCGATATCAGAGATTGCTTTTTGAAATTTTTTATTATAATGAGGGGGATCAATTTCCATCTTATCTCTGAATTTAGCATAAAAAATGTCTGCAAATTCCTTATTATTGGAAATTGGTTTTCCGTCCAAAGAAGAAGGGAGAGAGTGTCCATATCCTTTGCCTTTTTGCCTAGAGAGTGTTTTCCAAAATTTCTTGGGATTTTCTTTATAATTTTCGGTAAGCTTTGTGATGAAAAGATCTTTTTTCTTGTCCCTGAATTGTGCAATAGAGTATTTGGTTTCTTTTTGAAGGTTATTTATTTGATTTTTAATAAATTGGTTTGGAGCCCTTTGGAAGAGTCTAGTTAGATGTCTCTTTTGTCTAATTTTTGAAATAATTTCTTCTGGGAGTCTCTCTTTAAATGGAATTATTTTTTGTTTAGGTACTAGCTCAGTCATCGCTTCCTGAAGTATGGTTGTCAAGGTGTTGTTGACTGTTTCGATTTCCTCTATATTTGTAATTGGAAGTTTGATTTTTAATAATCCCTGTTTTATATTTTGTTTAAATTCATCCCAGTTAGTTTTATTATAGTTGTTATAATATGCATATTCTATATTTGCTTTTTTAGTTGTAGAATAGAAGCGAAGATAAATCTCTCCATGGTCCGATGGTAAACTCTTTTCAACCTTTTTGGACGCCAAAATATTTGTCATTGAGGGTGATAGAATGATTTTGTCTGGTGAGGTTTCAGTGTCGTTTAGGCATCTAGTGGGTCCGACGTTTATATTAATGAGTAGAGATAGCAATAAAAATCTGAACAATCTCCCGCCATTGGTATCGGTTTTCAAGACTCCCATCATAGAATGTTGACAATTTATGTCTGCAGCTAAAATAAGATTTTTATATTTTTCTAGGTATGCAAAGAACGGTAGGCTGTTGGTGATGTCTGTAGTTGGACTTGAATACAAAGTTGCAATGTATATCGGGTCCTTCTTTTGCTGAATGGATATGATTAATGGAGTAGTTTGTTTGTCTTCAAATGTATTTGGTATGGGAATTTCATTAGCCGAAAGAAGATTTTTACAAATAATAGCTACACCTCCTGATGCATCTGTTCGATCTTTTCTAAAAATATTAAAGCCTGGGATGTCAATTTTGATATTGTGCGTTAACTTCGTTTCATTTATGACCAGAATATCTAAATTTTCATCTAATGCCAATTGTTTTATTTCGTATAGCTTTTCGCAAATTCCATTTATATTTATGAAGCAAACATTTATATAGTTTGGATTACTCTGGGAATTATTAGCAGCCATCATTGTTTAAATTTTGTTTCGGTATGTTGTCTTTGCCGTTTGTCTTCCGTTTCTTTTCAAACTCTTCGTTTCCGATGAAAATATGCCATCCACCGATTGAATAATGTTCAAGTGTCTTTGAAGAAATTCTTCAGTTGGTGCTTTTATAATTGAGTTAATTTTAGTAATTGTTGTGGATTCTTCAGGTAGAGACAGAGTCAAAGTTAGAACAGAAAGCATCCATTTTGAGATTTTTTCCATCTGTTCATTTATAGCCTTATTGACTATTTGTTCTATTTCTTGAATGGTAGGAGTTTTCTCCGAAATCACTTCGCTTGGAACTTCCTGGTTTTGAATAATAACGTTCGTTTCCTTTAATGTCTCCGAATATTTCTTTTGATTTCCCAGTGGGTTTGCTGATCTGAATATTCTATCCGGAACCGATGTGAAGCTTTGGGTAGGCCGAAGTGGACATGAAGCAGCTGCAGTGCGATGTCCTACTCTTTTACAGGTAGCACAGAAATTTTTGTTTGGAATTTGATTGCATTGATAACTTGGATGTTCTTTGCCACACTTGTAGCAAAATAGCCTTTTTGTGCACGTTCTGTTAATGTGGTACATGAAGCACGTACGGCAAGGAAATGGTCTTCCCGTGTTCCTCGACTCTTCCACCCTGTATCTACAGTATCCAATGTAAATTCCGTTTGTGATAAGCCCACTAACCAAATTGGGATCCTTGGTGAATACACGAACCAAAGGCAGCGGACCTCTGTCATTCATAATTCGAGTAATGTTTGTTATTTGTGGATATTTTTTCTTAATTGTATCTAGTAATTCCTTTGTTTCTATGTGGGTATCCCTAATGACGCATGTGAAAGTGGTGGTAGATGTAGGTTTTTGTGGTACCTTTCTACGTTCATCCATAATGACAAATTCCGTTCTTGTGCCAAAATCTCCTTCCTTAAAAGCTGTTAAAAATCTAGATTGATTATCCTTATCTTTAAATTGCAATCTATATCCATTTTGTCTAAGTGTGTGATGAATATCTAGCTTGATATTTGCAAGTCTGTTACAAATGATTTTGTCAAAAGTGATAGGATTTAATAAGTCATTTCTAACATTCTTCACCAGTACCGAATAATTCATTAATTCGTTACCATTTATTGTAGATTGACTATTTGAATTTATAGTGTTGTTTTGAGAAGTGTGATTCGAAGTGTTATTTGCATTGATAATGTTGGGTTCATCTATACTTTCTGATGCTGTGTTGTCTTTTGTATTTGCGGGTGTATCTATCTTTTTGTTTGACAACTCCCCATTCTCATTACTAGTTTCTGAATCCGCTTGTGCACCGTTTGTGTCATTTAAGTTCGGAGTCTCTGCTAAATCACCCACTCTGGCTTGTGGTGTATTTTCTACCATTTCTTTTTGATTGTTGGGTAATTCTTTTATTTGATTTGGTATTTTGGTAGTATTTCCAACCATCGACAAATTTAGTGGAAATGGAGTGGGAGAGCGGGAAGAAGAATCCTGACTAATGGGAGAGATCGGTTCGCTGTAATCTACAGTATCATCTTTCGATATGACAGATCTTGGAGAAACACAATAGTCTTCTGAACATAAGGATTCCTCAATCACCATGTCAAGGTTCATAAATTCTCCCCCTCTAAAATCTTTGAAGTTAATTTCTTCATTAGGATCAGAATTTATGTTTTTTGTTTGGTTTTTGTTCTCTTTCTTTGTATCTTTGTTGTTAGCTTTACCATTTTTTAACTTTGATTTAGGTGTTTCCGATTTGCTGTTTCTTACTTTGATATTTTGTCTTTGTTCTTTTTGAGATGTGCTCATTCTCTTGTTAGTACTGTTCTTTTTGTTGCCTCCCATCTTTCGTATTAGGAAAGGATCAAAGGAATGATTTCAATTTAGAAAAAGATGTCAAGTCCTTAGTCAGTCAAAAGTCAGAGAATAACCTAATTATTTCTAACTGTTTTTAACTTTTATACGTTAATCTATGGAATTATTCCGCAAAATTAACTTTAGTGAAAAAGTTTTGTCCCTAGAAAGGATCTTCAGCGTACCCTAATTTATTTATGAGAATTTACTATGCCGTTAAAGAAAGCCCCGCGTAACGGATTAGACTTAATTCCTAATTTGTATTAGACGATTTATTTTTCTTATTTCGAAGACTTTAATGTATTTTAAGCTAATACACCTCTAATCATGCCCTTAATATGCCCTTAATATGCTCTATCCCATCCCTTGATATAATACGCTTATATACCGAGGCAAAATTTCCCTCCTTCCTACAAGATTTCAAGAGAAAGCTAGCCGCCATGTTTTCCCCAGAAATAAGTCAAAGGAGAGGAAAAAGCAAAGACTTGCCGCTATACTCAAGCATAGATGAAAGAAAAAAGAAAGGATTTCCAACAAACAAAAAAAATACAGTTTGGTTGCTTTGCCTGTTGCTTCCTAGTGGTTGCTTCGTTTTGAGGTTAAGCTAAAAAGTACTTTCAAAATAACATAAAGATATTCATAACATAAGCAAATACAAAATATCATATAAAAAATTAACATAATTAATATATAAATAATTGATATTTTCCCGGCCGGGTTTGTTATACCTATACATTCTTACATCACCACAATTCAATTAAATTTAACACACACAATAAAATAAATAAAAATCATGAATAAATATTTACATATAATTTCCAGCCTTAGATTGGTTGGGAGAAGGCAGTTAAGAAGACCTATCTCATAACAGAGTTCTCGAAATCCAGCAGGTAATTCGTGAAATTCGGATCAGCACTTGGAAATTATTCCGTTTAAGTTTTGCTTTTGGCCATATGGAGGTGATTCCAATACCATCAAGTGAAATCCAAGATATGCATCTTGTGGCCTGGATGACTCCAATCCTCAAGGGGTACTAGTTAATAGCCGTTTTTGACAGTTACGACGAACTTAGGTTATGGCGTCTCTGAACCTTGTTAATTTTAATTAAGATATAATAATACAATTGATTTTATTTAAATTATTAGACATGAACGTTAAGAAATATTTGAAGTAGCATCCTTAGCAAATTATTCTTTTGATGTACTTGCTGAAAAACCAATTTAGTAACTCTGATCCTAACAAAACTAATTATACAAAGAAACAAAGCCTAGTAAATAATATACAATAATAAATATGTTTATGTCTTTGACAATACAGAAGGTTTAGATGGAACGATTTGACCTTGGTTCTGTTCGATCATAGAAATACACAGTACTACTGTTGTAGGCATGATGTGACAGCAGCAGTGTGAAGTTGTTGTTTATAAAGTGTGACGTTGCAACATACCCGTTATGGCATCGAAAATTCCTAATATAAGGCAGGGGCACTTAATTGCTTTTTCTTAATAAAAGTACAGTCTCTCAAGAGTAGTGCAGCGGGGTAAAAGCAAAGGGCTGATCATCAGCACATTGCGTGTATGGCCTTTTGGCATCTTAAGGCTCGCGCCGGCAACAGCACAAGGATGGGTTTCCTTCGGAATCACTTCCACCGAAACATTTTCAGAGGTAGCGGGTACAGACAACCCGGACTACCGAGGTAATGCAACGTGTAAGAACGGTGTGATGAAAGAAAATCCACATACGCAGCGCAGACTCACCAGCCGTACTTCCAAATCCACACTAGGAATCACCAAACCCTGAAAATTGTACAAACGCTATTTTTTGGGGGATAAATGGCAGTGGATGGCTACTCAAGACGAAGCTTCCATCTACCTGGATGCACCAACGAACCTCCTGTATTTTCTTTCGATAAAATATAAAAGTGATTTTCGAACGTTATCTGGCAAAACACTGATAAGTTTTCGAAAGGGTTCGTAGTAGTGGCCGATTTATGTACCCGTGGCAAACACGATTTTCCGAGTGGAAAAATATGTGAAGATCAATGCGGTGCACTTCCAGGAGAATATAATGCAACACATTTACGGTAAAGATACCCCTCGTTTGTATGGTGCGGTGCAAACTAATATCTGGATCTACATGGAAAAGGCGTTCATCCATACTGATCGATTTTCTATCAACTACTACAGAAGAAAAGAGACTAATACACGGTATCCATATCGTCCCGTTTTCGTCAGTCCATGTCAAGTCCTCGAATTCATCCCCTATGGACTTGAGGTCCATCTGGAAGAGAGACATTGCTTCACGACATCCCATCAATGCTGAGTGTCTTTGAAAAATATGTAAACAGATCTGGGACTACATTCCGCTTGCGTACCTGCGGCGAAGCCTTCTATAGTGGATGTTGCAATACCAAGCCATAGTTCATGCCCGCTATTGTCACAATGAATACCATCGCTGGTGAAGGAAGGGAATTTCACCGGAAGCAAGGCAGGTAAAATTGTCCCATCTTAATTGAATGAACCTTCTTTATATTAACTTTATTCAGTTTCATTCTTGATGTACTGTGAGAATTTGAAAGCTGCCCTGGTCTTATTTACACCACCATATTTACTCACTCAGTAGGATGAGGACATGTGGAAAATTGTAGTTAGCACTCTCGTAACGAAAATATAGAATAAAATTGTTTTTGTGGCAAAAGATTAGCAACATCTGGTATTCAGATAGAAATAAGGAGAGAGAATATTTTAAGCAATACCAAGCGCCATAATAAGGTAGTCGTCCAAAAGATGCGATAACCAGATGAATCATTTTGTGAAATCTTTATCATCTTTCTAATATAAAGCCATGGCTTTCCTGAACTCAGTAAAGAAAAAAGATATGACTTACCCCATACTTGACAACGATTAAAATTTTAATTTTTCGTTTTGGAAAATAAACCACACACACACACACAAAGAGAGAGAGAGAAAAGGGGGAGGGGGGGGAAGACTGAAGAATAATGTGATTGTTATGCAGCAATCTAACCTTATGAACGGCCTATGGTAATGCTAAGAGATTTTATACTGTTTGTCCAATTGAAACTAACTGGTTTATATTTGATTTAAATCTGTATATAAAATAATTGCTTATACGTTGGACGAAATTTCCTATTTTTACATACTTTACACGACTTCTTATCTCAAAGTAGTCTGACACAAACTTCGATACGTAGCTTCGTTTTCTGGAGAAGAATTTCTTTAAAGCATCTCTTTCAACAAGTGATAGAAAGTCCAATTTCAAGGACTCCCAATTTATGAACTGGAGTATGGGTGTGTTTATTAACCACATGATAATAAAAGGAATTCATCCAGGATGCATATCTATGACCCGAAGGTCCATAGGCAAAGTGAAATAATGATGACTTGTCATTGCCTTACAGGGAATGAAGTTCCAAGAGCTCAACCCAAAATTTTAAGGAAACCTCGAAATCCTTGTGCCCCACCGGGAATCGAACCGCGGCGCGCTTGATTAAAAAGTGATGTGGGAAACCATTTCCACTGATACTTTTAATATGTTATTTGCTTTTATTCAGCATCTCTTGTAGATACGCTGAAGGGTATTGTCATTTGCTGGGCAACTATAGAATTCAAATCTGATTTAAAACTACTCCACGAAATTGTCTCCATATATTCTGTAAGTGACGGAATAAATTGTATGAATTATACGTTTTATTCATTTAAACACAAGTTGAAATATATAATATACCAAATTGGAAATGTTTAAACTACAATGTAGCTTTTGTGATTGAGTATAAATAACATTGTATGTTTCAAAATAATCAGCTCTTCAATAACATCTTATAAATTACAATTTTTTAACCATTTTTCAAATTAGCAGGAAAGTTATTCACAATCCTATTAGAAAAACATGTTCACAATCATTGTGTGTTTTCAAATGCTTTTCGTCTCAATGTTTCATATTACATCACAGAAACCCACCGTTTCAAGTTCCTCATCAACATGTAAATTGTATGACATTCATAATGCATGAAATCCTCTACACTATCAAGCACTAGTAATTATTAACACCGCGACTTCAATTTTTGTGATACGAAAGGTAAATTACTATTTGCAACAAGTCACAAGGATGAAACCACTCGCTCGGCTTGAATAAATTGATTCTCTGGACGACGATAAAAATCAATTTTCAGAAGAAAATTGAATTATTCCAGCAGCAGTCGCAAAAGTGAAGCAAATGTGGTAGAAAACCTGGATAGCCCTCTCTTCAAAGAAACATAGAAATCCATACATTATCATCTGCCTTTCATTAGGATCTGTGATAGGAAAATCACACGTTAATAAAGGAAGCATTATACAGAGTACCTCAGAAACAGATGCGCATATTTAACAGATCATTTGGACACTAACAATTTCTTTCTCAGGTAAATATTAGTAAATGTGGTACTTATAGACTTACATTGAATAAATGAAATGTGTAGTAAAGTAGAATGCAAGGGTGCACGGAATTGTTTAGTACGGATTTTCAGATAAGGTCTATATGGATAGAAGGAAGGTAAATATTATTCCCTTTCCAGAGAAAAAGGAAGTAAATTTGTTTTCATTATCAATGGTGATGTTAAGTTTTCGGTTGACATTGTTTCGCAACTAAGTTATATTCGAAAGTAAGTGGGCGTCTATTTTACGTTTAATTGAATGTTTTGAGTTTAATGTTTTGTGAATACTGATTGTGCTTTCATAGTAACGGACGGTACATTAGTCTTATGCTTTATTGAATACAAATCTAGGTGAGTACGTTTTCATTGGATATGTGTTTTCTTCTACATGTAGAAACCGGGACTGTTGGTGGATGGATTCGTGCTGCTCTCTAAACGGAAAGGGAACTTATCGCTTTCACAGGGAGTTTTAAGATCTGACGCTGCGGGGCAATGCTTTCTTACATGCTTTCTGTAGCTTTAGTTTACTATGCACCTTGAGATTTGGTTGCATGTCTAGTTGGATTACACACTTTGATCATTAGATCAGATACATTGCCTGTTCGTTACAGCATAGAGCAAAGCAACTGAAAGCCAAACAAAGTATAGGAAGAGGCTGAAAGGGTATAGATAGTGAAGCTACAAAAACTTCCAATATAATTTATTCCCTAACTTACAGGTTTCCTTGAGAAATCCTAAAACAGGTCAATTTTGGGATGGAGAGGCGAACTTCCCTCTAATAAAATTAACCTTATGTTGAATTGTATTTGAATTTAATGTTTAAAACTTTTAGGCAACTTTGCTCAGGCCGTAAATCTTGTTGACCATGTAACTTACTTGTTAGCTGCAGACATTCAATTTTCTTGAATATTAACGTGCGTCAAGTGATGAATAATTTTAAAGCTTCTTTGATTCTAGTTACAAAAATAAAACTACTTACAGCAATTGAAGAGTAACGGGAAAAATAAAAAATATTAATTTTCGGGTGCTGTGACCTTTCTGTTGGTGAAACGTGGTACTATTGAACGAAATATTCTTTCCGTGATGAGAAGTAGAACTGTCTATGGAAAAAGCGGCAAAAGGATTGGTGAACTTCTCTTTTTGTACATTTCAACAATAAAACACGTTTTTCTCGAAAAAGCCTTTTTGTGACATTCCTTGGTTTTCCCCTTTACCCTTCAGTTTCAAATAATATTTTGCGACATATAGCCCTTTCAACAGTTTCGTACCCAGACAAGGACAATCGGATCATTCGTAGGGCTGCCAACTCTGTCTATGTTGAACCAGGAACCAAATGGATAATAAAGATATCGCAGGGTATTTGACCTCCGTGAAGCTGCATCCCATCAACGACGGCACAAATGACCGAAGTAGTGTTATCGTTTGAGCCGTAGAAAATTACGTTTCAGCTAAATTAATTGCAAAATTATGCGACAATAATTTTGGGCGGGTGCAAGCATCACGCTCAAATTCGCTGAAAATATGAATTTGTAAACGACATTCAAGCCAATCGTTTGTGCTGAAGATTGCAACAAAAAGTTCCGTTTGTGCTCAAATAGCCGCAAAAGATATTCGAGATTAAATCTGTTTGCGACAGTTGCAGGTTCAAATTCCCAGAACATGTGAACTTGTAAATCATTTGGGATTCTTCTTCTACACATTTGGTGGAAAATTTTAGTGCGTTTAATTTCTTGCAAAACTACACGATACTTAATCTCGTTTGAAGTCAAGTTCACGCTCGAAATCTCTAAAAGCGTCAGTTTTGAAATCTGATTGGGGTCAATAGTTTATGATTTGTCTGTACTGGATTGCTATAAAGAAAATTTTGGGTTTATATTCTTGACACAAATATGCAGCATTCATTTTCTCTGCTAGGTACTTTCACTATCAGGTTTGCAGAAAGTCCGAGTTTGGAAATTAGTGCTAACATCACTTTTTAATTTGTGGCGCATTCTGCCATTAGAAGTTTCATTCATGCTCAATTCTTCGTCGCTGAAATATGCAACATTAACTTTCTCTGCACCTTCAAATTCGCAGAAAAAATGAACTTGCAAACGAAATTCGTACGTGTTTCATTTGTGCCTGGTTGTGCAATATAACATTCATTTGTGCTCAATTCGTCGCTAAAATATGCGACATTTTACTTCACTGGGGAACCAGCTTCCCGGTCAAATTCGTATAAAATACTACTTTGGAACCAATTAGTTTCCATCGTTTAAACTTCGTCATCGTTTAATTACAAAATTCAGCGTCAAGCAGGTTATCCATATTTGAATATCACATATTTCCGAAATTGAACTCACAATCAAGGAGGACATCATCCCTAAATGACTTCGCATTAAAGCTTTACGAGATACTCCACATTATATGGTACGCGTGCTTACACCCCATCAACAGACGATCGACAACTTATTTAAAACCAAAGCAATTATTTACAAGAAACGACGCACGGCCGAACAAACCCGCACTTTAGAAGCAATTCCCTTAAAATATGAAAGACGACAGAAATACAATAATTATGATACAAAACATTGCTTCAACGAACCGAAATGCCGATCTCATCTAACCAAAGCCTGCATGAATCGATTGATTCCAGCGTCATGTAGCCAATGTAGTGAGTCTCACATTTTCTAACAATGTAAATATGACCAAATGATAATCCTGAAACATCCAATTTCGCAGTACATCTTCACCTTCCTGAACAACCTAATTCCACTCCCACACAGTCAGCCCATAGAACAATCCTCCACCTATAGTACATTGAGATTTCAAAATTATGGTTTGGCTGTTTTAGTATTCTCCGCAAGGTTCTGCATTCAGCTTCAAAAATTTTAAAAGTCCAACTACAGGGCACATATTCCGGATCATCCATATACTTCACAATATTATCTCCTTCCACTCCACTGCATTTCCACTTCCCTTTTACACCTCCATTATCATTCACATAAACCTTTCCTCAACTCATCGTCATCTGACACAGTATCCATTAACGTTGAGATTATTCTCATCTGTCCACTAGTATTTTCTAGAGTTCTCTTGTTGACTTACGAATCTTATAAAATACCAAAGGAGAAAATATACCAGTTAGCTACCGGGCCGAGTACGGTGATTAAAGTAAATCTAAGCATCATATTTAAATGATTTAAATGTTCATCACAATATTGCAAATTACTAAGAACACACATGCTGGTGAAACTGGTATTTATTTATTATGGAAATCAAAATTCTTGTATGTATTTTATACTTATTTAACGCACATGAATGCTGTTACCTTTGAATATCTTAAACAACTTCCAAACACTATTATGATTATTTACTAATCAATAATTCAATTATTCTTTAGTCCCTGCAGAATCAAACATCAGCTATTATTATTCAAATGAAACTTACTTTATAAATCCAAAATGTTCATAACTTCATAAAATTAAAATGTCGACATAATATCATATAAACTACTTCTTATCAATGTAAACAGTCGTCTGTCAACAAACTATCTAAAACAATAAGTCACAGTTTCTAAATATATTACAACATTATGCTGAATACAGCACAGGCCGCCTACAAAACAATAACAAACATGCCTACTACGTTTGTACTACAATGTTGTGAAATTATGAAATGTTTGTCAACAAAGGCAGTCGACATCTAATAAGACGGTGGAGACCGAAGAAAGGCGATCATCAACAACGGCGACACCTGGTGTAAAACCGAGGACTTCCTAATAAATAGCGGAACATTTTGAGTTCGGATATCAGTCTGCAACGGGAATTATCGCCTCCTCACCTCTGACCTGCAACGGGGTCGGAATCCTAACTCTGTATCTGCGACGGGTTCAGAGTATTCTTTTCTATCTGTTCTGCAACGGGACAGAACAAACTTTTACCGTCTTTGTCTGCAACGGGACAAGAAAATCCGACACCCGTTCTTATCCAACATCGGGGCAAAACTCCTATCCTACTCCGTATCTGCAACGGGATTAGACTTTCTTTCCCACTTGCAACGAAGTGTGAATTCTCTGTACCTGAATTTAACCACAGGTGTTTATTTCTCTTTCCGAGTTAATCTTGTATCTTGAACCTGGAGACTCATTTTGTTAACTTTATATCTGTCTAGTTTCTGTGCACATTTTGTAATTAAATGTGATGGAATAAAACCCAAAGATCCCGCTTTTATTGCTCTACCGTTCACTACGTTACATGGGGGAGGCACCGAGTCCAGTACGTTACGATATATAATAATCAATTCTGTTCATAAAATGTTATATTATTTAATTCTATTAACTCCCTCTCTCTTCTATAAACGAGAAATACATTAATAAAATGAGCTAAACAACTTTATCACAAACGTATGTGCACCAGTTCCATTAGTTCGTACCTACCATTCTGTATTTTGTCCCACGATACAAACAATTTACAAATACAAAACAATGATTTTCATCAACACAAAAAGAACACTAGTAACTATTTACGATGGCACTGGTTATTTACATACATTCATCTTCATGATATATTTTACAGTTAGAATTGATTGTATCTGAACGTGACTGATTTAGTTCCTGTTCAAAAGAGTTCCTTTGTAATAATTTGGAAATATTATTCGCAATATCTTTATTTTTATCTCTAAAATCTACATCATCTTTAACTTAATCAACTTAATTTAATTGTGCAAAAGTTGTAGTTGTTTTTCAATATGTTCTAAGTAGTTGTTAGTTGTGACATTAAAATTTCTTACGTTGCTTATCTCCGTTGACTTAACTGAATTTTCATTAGATTTTGGAACTAATGTATCGGTTAAGAAATTGTGTTTCCATTGTAGAAAAATGTGGAAATTCCTTGCCTTCCTAAAATTATAAAAGGTCAAGAATACTTGCACTCGAGAAAAGTTAAATTTTTGATTTCTCTTCTGTAGGAACAAGGCACTGTTACCTTTGCGCAAATTGGTAATTTACCACTAAAACAGTTCTTAGATATATGTTTCATGGCAAGTTCTTAGTACTAACTTGTGATGTAACTTGGAGGAAAAGTATCCAAGAGATTATAAGCTGCTCCAGAATCCAACAGTACCTCTATTTGGTGTCCTTGAATACCAAACTGATTATTAATTTGTCAGTCTCTTGGTTACATTGCGTGTATATAATATTCCCAGCTTAGATATCATCAATAGATATCCCGACATCCACATTCATATCACTATCTTTAATCGTAGAAGGAGATTAGTAGAATCTATGGTACAGGTCTTATTCAATTTATATTTACGTTTACTACCAAAGCGTTGTGCTTGAAAATGATTACGTTTTTTTTTACAAAACAATATCCACTTTACCGTATACAGGACACTTTTTCAAAGGGTGTGAATAACCTTAAGAGGTACATTCAATCTGTTGAGATTGTGTTTTCTTTAGATCGTTAGATGATATGACATATTTCGGTACTTGTTCCTTTGACTGAACTTCCATAGCATATAACTAGTTCGCAAAGCGCTCGTAATCATTTTACTTTGCAATTCGACAGCTTCAAACTGAAACGTCAGATCAATAACTTTTCAAATGAGAGGTCACCGTCTTAAAGCAGTCTTTCTTAGTGTTATATCTAGATATTGAGAACAAGTTGATCCTTTCACGCCTCTTTCTCGAAGCTACCAAACTTGCATTTCTTTGCCTGTTTTCGCACTTGCTCCACATATTCGTTAATTGGTTTGCTAATCTGTTGAACAAGACGATGAAATGTATAACGTCGTGTAGTAATGTTACTTGGCTTTGTATACAGCTTAACTAAGAGTTCTAAATCCTTAACATATATTTTTATCGCTTCTTGAGGACGAACAAGCTCTTTTAATTTTGCATACAGTTCTGGAGTCAAAGAAATCAAAAGTATTTCTTGTTTCTTATCTGCTTTAAGTTCTTGTCAGTCACAGTAGACATTAAATAATTCGAGATAATTATCTATAGATTTAAGATGCTTATCAAAACTGTAAAATGATACTTTAGAATCAGCTATATTTCTTAGAGATTATCTTCTTCAGGACTTTATAACATTAACTTGTAAGTTCGTTATCGAAATCCTTCGTCGCCAAATTTAATATTTTCTAAACTTCTCTTGTTGACTAATGAAACTTAGAAAATACCAAAGGAGAAAATATACTAGTTAGCTACCGGGCCGAGTACGGTGACTAAAGTAAACCCAAGCATGATATTTAAATGTTTCACGTGCTGGTGAAACTGGTATTTATTATGGAAATCAATATTCTTGCATATCATTTATATTTGTTTAGCTCACATGAATGCCGTTACCTGTGAATATCCTAGACAACTTCCAATCACCATTATGATTATTTACCCATCAAATAATTCAGTTATTCTTTAGTCCCTGCAGAACTACACATTGTCTATTATTATCCTCATGAAACTTACTTAATTAACCCAAAATGTACTTATCTTCATAAAATCAAGATGTCGACATAATACAAGCTACTTCTTAACAATTTAAAAAGTCGTCTGTCAATGAACTATCTAAAATAATAGTTAAGAGTTTCTGAATCTATAAGGGGCAGGCAAATGAAAACCGAACACCCGTCATTAAACCCATTCCCCGCAAAAGTTGTGCAACACTGTTGTTAGGTATCGATACAGCCATCTTTAGGGTAGGAGAAATGCATAGTGAAAACGCACAGGTCCACACAGTTGTTTCGTTATTGTTATAAAGGTGAGCGTAGTGAAAAGTGTATTCGTCCAGCATTGGAAATGGAGAGAAGTAAAGAAGAGCAGAGAGGTGTGGTTTCATTTCTTGGTGGCCAAGGAAGGGTGCTGGAACACGCGAAATTCATCGTTGCATGTCTGCTGTGTATGGCAAACACTGTATGTCCCTGACAAGTGTGCACAAGTGGCAGAAGACATTCCGTGAAAGACGCACATCACTGCAAGACGATTCGCGCCAGGGACAGGCCCATAGAGTCATTACACCTGATGTAATTGCGCGGATTGATGGTCTGATTCGGGAAAACCGACGAATCACAGAGGAAGAAATTCGTGTTCAGGTCGGAATTAGCCACGGCTTCGTGCATGCCATTATCAAAGATCAAATGCAGTTCCAAAAAATTCTCGCGCAGTGGGTTCCACATCAACTGACGGAGGGACAAAAGATTGACATAATGGCTGCATGTCTGAGTCATCTCAAGCGGTGCCATGAGTAAAAGTATGCGTTTCCGTTACGTATCGTCACAGGCGACGAAACATGTTGACACCATTTTGAGCCCGAGATCAAACGGCAAAGCCTACAATGGAAACACCTCAATTCTCTCCCGCCAAAGAAATCCAAAGCTGTCCATACGAGTTCCGGTAAAGTCATGATGACCTTTTTATTCGACTGCAGGGGTCTTCTGCTTGTCGACTACCTAGAGCGTGAAGCCACAATCAATGCGAAGTGCTATACAGACACGTTGCAGAAACTGCGACACGCCATAAAGTCAAAACGAACTGGAATACTGTCGGACAGAATCATCCTTTTGCATGATAACGCCCGTCACCATACTGCCAATCTGGTTAGTGATAAGCTTCAGAACTTTGGCTGGGAAACACTTCAACATCCTCCGTACAGCCCAGATCTTTCCCCTTGTGACGTCCACATTTTTGGCGACCTGAAGAAAGACATTCGTGGACGTCAGTTTCAGTCGGAAGAGGAAGTGTAAGAGTGGGTGAGCTTGTGGATCCGTCAGCGACCTATCTCTTTCTACAAGACTGGAATTGATCGTCTCATCTCCCAGTGGGATAAATGTATCAACATTTCTGGCAATTACTTTTGAATAAAACAAAGTCCATTGTCACTTTGTAGCGGGTGTTCGGTTTTCATTTGACTGCTCCTCATATATAAATCAATTCTGTCATAAAATATACATTATTTTTTTTCTATTAACGTATCATTCACATAAATAATTCCACCCGTCATCCTCATCTCACATAGCATCCATTAACGTTAAGAAGTGTAGGACTCATCTATCCATTATTATGTCTAAGCAACCTCTGCACAAACAGACGACGTCTTATTCGTCAAGTCGACGCATGAGGAATTCTTATGGCGATACGACAATGCAATACTCATTCGTCGAAGTGTTGTGGGGGGCAGAGCACATCAAAGTAATATCTAACATTTTGATTGAAATAAGGAAAGGAGTTTACTGTCCATGAACTGTAACGTCTAACCAATTCCTCCATATTCCTTGCCTCTCTACACACTTTCCTTAACGAGAGGGCGTAATCCTCTGGTGAGTGATAGCCACCTCGGTAGCTAGATAAGGAGGCTCCTAGTTTTTAATTTTTAATTTATTTTTAGGGCTTTTAAGCAATTTTGGCTCAGGCCGAGAAGGCTCCTAGTTTCTTAAAAATATTTTGTAGGTGAGAGAAACGAGAGTCTCTGTAACCAGCTAGGGAACTCCATGCTGATCAAAGAATGAGTCATTTAGCTAAGGCTCGCTCAGATGAGCGAATGTTAGCACACTAATATTGTAACAGCGGAAAGCCCTTTATCATAAACCTTGTTATAAAGTTTATAACTGATCCAAAAGGCGAAAGGAGCATACAACAAAAAAAAAGTGAAGACGCTGTGAAGTATAACATAATTGAAACGTAATTAGTGAAGAATATATTTGCTGAGATTTATTTCCCATTCTACATTATACCTCTTACTAATTTAACATTTAAGTTTGTCAACAACGAATTCTTCAGAAAGAGCTGAAACTTCAGGTTACTCAAGAAGACATCTTAAAGAAAGTCTGGAACACGAATTTGCCAACTTATTGATATCCTTTACAGAAAACTGCAATGTATGCACAATACCCTACAATTTGTCTAAGGAATCGTTAGTTTTTGAAGAATTCAATTTGAGATCACGTATTAAACTTTGGAAAGTGGTAGATGGTTGAAACAACCACCTTATTGCGTTGAGATCAAAACAATTCTTAATAAAAGATTGATCTCCTCAACAAAGGCATTTGCTAGAAGATTACATTTCTAGACAGCTTGTACGGTTTATAAGTAAGGATATTTTGAATACTGTGAATTATTACGGTCCAGTCGAAACATTTAAACACACCTTATTCCCATGGGTTATAAAATCGCTACTGGTAACGTTGAATTGATATGAATTTTAAATAGACTTGGCCATTAATATTCATGCTCGATCATGCAAGAGACTGACAGAGTTCTCGCGATAGGAAAGAAAGAAAGGTATCATTCTTCCATCATATACTAATTTTATTGTTTCTGTTCAGTGTTTTGCTTAGTTCCCATAATTCACAGGATAAGTAAATTCATGTTTCAAGAAAATTATTGAACATAACAAATAATCATTAAGTTCATTTTAGTAACTTGTTTATGTACAAAACTATCGTCTTTATTTTAGAATAGTAATTTGAAATCAAAGAAGCAGCTCCATTTGCTAACAATGACAGGGAAAAGATTGGAAATAATATTAAGTACACCTACTAAGCAAAAGAAAAATAAATTCTGACTTTACTTGTACTTCCAAAGGTACAATAAACAGAAGCGTGTTTTCTACTTAAAATATTTATCGTGTTTATTTCGAGACAGTTTTTAATAAACCAAAAATTTGGGAAGCATGATAAGAAATGCTTTTTTTTTACTTTGATTGCATATAAATAGAGTTGCTCACGAGACGAGATTTATGCTGTCTCGTCTCGAAAACGTATTCTCCAGAAAGTGTCTCGTCTTGACAAGATGTATATTTCACATTACGAGAGCTCTGTTCGTTCTCTATAGCCATTTCTCTCGTCTCGTTTTCTATAGCCATTTCGTTGTCTCCTCTCGTCTCGTGGCAACACTACATATAAATGTTACACATACATATACCGGCATACACATACACATGCTACATATAAATGTTATTTTATGATCTAAACTAAGATCTCTACATAAAATCAGTTACATAAGAATATATTTTGTAGTTTTATCTATAAGATGACGTCAAAGTCGTTCTCATACTCCTTACAAGTGAGGAGATACGACCGTTTGAAATTTAGAAGGCAAAGAGGAGATTTGGTCCATTTTATCCCCTTTTTCCAGGGGCAAAACTACTTATCTGAAATGCCTATCTCATATATTTGGTTATTAGACATGATAGTGCAACTGAAAATAATACTGTCATTTGGGCACCGACTTGGTACTCAAACTAATTATTTGCGGATGTGGCTCAAGGATTATACATGTTTGTTTTGTGGGTACAAAACATATTTATTGTTTCCGTAAATACACTTAGACTCATTGGAAATGTTTTAAAGTCCATATTTCTAGGGAATTTTATTAATGTATGGTATTTAGGCATCTAACGCTCAGGAGAGGATAGGAAAAAGTTCCGGGAAATAGTCATCCAGGGCTTAAGTTGAAGATACCATCCCGGCATTTGCCTGGTGTGACTAAAAAAACTGAAACCTCATATACACTTTGGAATTAAAACTCTATATCGGCGCTAAAGCAACATAGTTCCTAAAAATACCTAATGTGATTTGACAATCTTTGCCAAGAAAAAAAAAACGCATTGAAAATGTGGAAAGTTTTCCAGGGTAAAACTACGTACACACAGCTGCTTTATATTAAGAAAAGTTACTATACTTACGTGGAAAGAATTATAAGTAGACAACAAGTTTTCAAATGCTTGTTGTCAGTAATCAATAGAAGAAGAAAGCATTTTCGAATTCCAACTGAAATCTGACATGTGTGTGTACATCTAGTTACGATAGGGCCAATCGTTTAAACAAGCATTTTTAAAGCTGCTCCACATTGACCTTGGCTGTCCGTATATTTCCCTAGCTCCTACCTGTTTACTTTGACACTCTTTCTTCAATTAAATTGACTGTTGGTGACGTTCTGTCACTTCTATTATGATCTGCAAAATACAGATCTTCAACACCTGACAATTTACCCACACTTCTTTTCTGCGTAATTCTCGTACCTGTCTCTAGGCCCCTGTCATGTTTACTAAATTCTTGTTGTACAGAAGAGACTTTTCTAATAAACTGTAAAAAGTTAATAATGGTGTTATACATAAAGTAACAAATAAAATAATTAGTATCCTCGTAAAGGGCAATTTCTTAACTTCCACCACGGTGTAAAAATAATGAAATATCGGATCTATACATTTACTACATATTCTGCACATAAATCCTAAACGGCATATTTTTTCTTTTTTAACTTGGAACCTTTAGCTGTACTAATTGGTCTGTGTTGTAAATTGATGGCATTGAATACGTTACCAAATATTTCCAATAGTATATCTTACAGTTTGTCCTACCTAAAGCTGTTGATTTTATTAGCTATAATTACCCCATCTAAAAGTTACGAACTGGGTTTAATATTAATAGTTAACTACTTCAACTGATAGACAACAATCTTCAAGTAAAATTAGCTTTCAAGGGAGCTTACTACGGCCAGTATATATCGGTGTCCTAACTTCTCCTTTGCAGATTATTGTAAAATTTACAAACAATTTCCAACTCTGCAGGAGACTTTCAATCTGCAAGAAAATACATCAAAATTCGTTACCTGTTGCGATGTCTGGAATTTGAATCTAAAGCCCGAGAAATGTGCAGCTCTATCTACTACACTGAAAATACACTTCATTCAACAATCATGTAACATTCAATACAAGCGTTCTTCCTTCTATCAACGACATTAGTTTCCTATTCAAAACAAGCTCACTTTTTCTGAACACATTAATGTTATCACTCGAAGTACGCTCTTCGCTTGCTTTTGTCATATATTTCATCTAGTATTAAATACTTTTCACTTATACGGTTTATTAAGTGCCCTACACACCCCACTTCAATCACTTAAATTTCTCTATTACGATAGTCTGCTTCAGAGTAACTTATGTGCCAGTTTCTATTAAAGATATCATAAAAATACTGAACATAAAATCACCTGTTCCCTGTTTGTTACTGGATATATTCACAGCTAAGTCCTATTACTATAACCATCATGAGTGTATCTATCAAATCTGTAAGATATATCCTCATCTTCTATGGAAGCACGTCTGGAATAAATCTATTCAAAGGTCACTTATACCTTTGAAATCTTGTATTATTTTGCATATTTCTTCTTTCTTCATTTTGTTAATATTCCTATGCAAATTTGTAAAATGGTAGTCACATGCTTATTTGACATGTTATTTCACATGCTTATTTGTCACATGCTTATATGTATTCCCAAATGAACAAAACTATTTGTAAATCATGAATAAACAGCTGAAAACTTTAAATTATTGCTCTCTACATATTGACAACGGAGTCTCTTAAATTTTAAACTCGTTTCATGAAATTATTTTGCAGACATTTCCCTAACTGCGTTCATGTATATTTCTATATCCCACAAGACATTACAAAATTAAATTCGTGCAGGCTCATTCCCAGTAGCATCGGTTCGATAACAAAAGATGATACACATTTTTGAAAATAATTTAGTAATAACATAAATGTTAAGGCAAGGGTGTAAGAACAGTGTCAATGCCTGCATTTTGTATAAATAGTGTACATATGCATAATGCATGTGTAAAATAATGCCACTGGAACAATATCTTGAAAATTACTTCATGCTGTGAGATAGGAACGTTTGGAATAGTAAACATCTTTGGTAAATTTGATTTTGTATGGGCCAGTCTAGTAACTTTGGACTTCGTCCCGTCACAATTCGGCTCCTTACACCTAGTTAAAATCCACACCCATGCCCCAGACGGAACTCGAACCCGAGACCTTCGAGCCGTTGGCCTACTTCCGTAAACAGCACGGCCACCCCGCCGGCACGTTTGGAATAGCTGTATAGTTGAAAGTTTGTACTTTCTGTTTGTTGTGCCGAACGTAAAGAACATTTCGGTGTTTCTGTTTTAAAATAATTTCTTTATACCTCCTATGTTGTTAATAATATATAACAAAACTTACAGGAAATTATTGTTTATGTTATTATATTTCGCTGTACAGTGATATTACTTATGCGGATCCGCAATTTTGAATCAAGATGAGGTATCCAAATACTCAATATTTTGTTTCTTTAGCTCAAACTTGATCAAATTTAGAGTTTAGTGAGATATAATTAGTCTAAATATGAAAATTGTGTTTATTGGTTTTTGTGCTTTAGAATTGAAGTGGATAATTACTTTAAATTACGTTTAAAAATTTAACCATGCTACATTCTCTTCCAACCAAGGATTTCTCTTCTAAGCATTACGTTATTACAGCATCAACACCAAACGTCCAGAGGTTAAAAGTCAATGTGCAGTAGAATTAAACGCTGGTACTCTTTTATACATCACACATTTCATACGAAAATATGAAACAAAACTATTCTGCACGAATCAAATCTAATTTAGACTGATTACAAATATTTGTTTGAAAATGAAACTATCATTTTGCATTAGATGAGTGTTAAAAATTGCAACTACTCGGCTCTACAATCATAAAAAATATTTTCAGTCACTATCAAAATAAAATTAACTATATGAACGTTGAGCATACAAAATTGTAATCGGGAATTTGAGTGTGATTTCTTACAGATTCTTAGTTAGAAGTTCAAAGAATTAGTTTGAATTTGTTATATACTTCAACAGTTATTAAATTCAGAGGCTCGTTAAATAAGTATTAAATTTAATGTTAAATAAATGGTGATTTATAACTGATTTGCAAGCCAAAGATATTTGAGAACTTTTGAATAAAAACGCAGTCTTTCAAACTTCATCTTTCCCATAAAACACATGCTTATCAATATACAATAAATATTTTCCCTGTTACTGAGAGAAGTGGCTACGAATGATGTTGCAAGATACTAAGGAAGCAAAAACCTTTTACAATCTATCGAATTACTTAAGTCTATTAGTTATTTTCAATGTGAAAGGAGAAGGCACCCAATCATGTGTTTGGCGCGAGAATAGCCAGGAACCAGTAAAGGGCAGACATATTACTGGAAGAAAGGAACTTGTAGGCATAATGCCAGCCTCCATGAGCAGTGGGGGTTCTTCGCCATCTAATGACGTCATAACCTGTGGGAGATAGATGAGACGGAGAGCAGATGGCCACCCGCTGGAGAGAAGCCAGTTAGAAAGAACTAAAGAGACAGTGGAACGGAATACGAGTTACCATCGTTGAGAGGATCAAAATAGTTGTTTACATAGTATGTCCAACCTTTTACATTTTTCTTGATAGATAACAAATGTGACAGGTTCACCAGCTATTAATTTACATGTATTATTTGTTTCAGAATTCACGATAACGTATTAAATATTTCATTGTTTATTTTGCAATATTGTTATCTGTAATCTATACTGTAAAATAAAAAGAAAATATCTTTAAATGTGTACGCCAAAGAAAGATTCAGTTTGTTTATTTGCAGAAATTAGGTTTGGTTTTTATATTAGACCATTTTGCACGGCGTTAACAAAAGTATCACTAGATGACGTCACACAAAATTTATTGTTTCTAAGTTACTGTTAGTAAGTTTTGAAAGAAAGTTTTGTTTGAATGTGGAATTTATTTAATATTATATTTAACGACGATTATCTCATAATTAATTTACAAAAGAGTACGCAGATGATATGTTGAAGTGTATTTCTACTCTGATTTTCATTGTTGCGTTGGATTAGATTATGATTCCTCTACTATTCACTATTTTGGGGTCCTCCATTCCAACCCTGCCTCTGAGCGTACGTTGCACAGATCAAGTCATGAACTTTGGTCTTCACGATCAGATTTGGTCTTCCTTACCTAGGGTAGGCATCTCCCTAGATACTCTTGGATTGCTGGATTTCCGGCACTCCCAGAAGCTCTTTTGTTCCTTCTGCACAAGTCATCAGGGGTTTCAGGGCGGACATTCTGCCAGGCATCCAGCAGGTTCTCCTGGCCTTGTTCCCAAGAATTGAACTTTTATTCTTTGGGGAAGTCCATATCTATTGTAGTCTATTTTATTATAAAAGAGTACATACATTTACATATAATATTTAACAACACAAGGACAACAGAGGACCTCACGGGACAACACATACATCGACTTGAGGCAGCATATTTATATTTTCCTGAAACGAGAAGAAAAATTGTTGTTGGTAGGGTGCGCGTGCAATAGGGTGTTGGGTCCAACAAAGTTTCTACGCTTCCTCCTTCTTTTTGTTGCTTGTCTCGTCTCAGAATTTCTGCTGTCTTGTTATTGGTTCACTTATGTTTGTCGATGCTTAGATATGAGGGGAGGGGTTTGGGAAGCCTGTCTTCTTGTCTACTTTAGCTCCTTGGGTTAGCTTCCTGATTCTGTTGATGTCTGCTGATCCTCCTGTTCCTCATTTTCACAACACTTATCACTCATTCACATGTCACACGCATTCGCAGAAGTAATTTTCTCATCACTTCCATTTTCGGGTTAAGTAAGTGCAGAGATAGCCTATTTTCACTTAATCTGTATCCACTTCAAATTGATATTTACATATAATTGTTTCCACACCCGTTCCTTCCAACAAATTCGCACTCATCACTCTCTCTTGAGTGTCTCTTGTTTAAGGTATTCCACAAACAAGGCACTCTTCGCTGGATTCCAGCAAAACTTTTCACCTTATTTATCACTTTTCTATTTATTTATTGTTTTCAATTATGGTTCATATATGATCATATAGATTTTTTATTTTTCTTTGTTCTCGCGGTCGTCGCGGCATCGTGGTTGTCGCGACTTTTGTGGTTCTTACAGTCACATCTAACATATATTTTCATTTACATGGGAAATAATCCCTACTGTTCTTTTGGGTTTACTTTAATTTTGTGGATCCGCGTTGCGGCGGGCGATCCCGGCATGGTATCTTCTGTCAGATGTTTTTTTCAGCTGCCTCTCTGAGGACTATTACCAGTTCTGGAGTTCGCATAACTTCTGTAATCGGAGTGTCCCCCAGGAGGTTTCGTTGTTCTTCTAGTAATTCTTGAGTCTCTGCGCATTGTAGTCCTACGTGTTCTGGGGTAGCCACCTCCCCTCATGTTCTGCATTGGTTCTCTTCTACGAGAACAATGTGGTCCAGAGAGATCAGTGTCACGTATTGTATTCACTGTCGATTAATTTCAACTTTGGACGTATATTTGAATAAACGTGTAGGTCTATTAATGTAATAAATGCCTGCTAAATCAGTATAACTCTTAGGAAACCTTACTTTGAATACTATAATTTATCCTCGTCCTTTTTACAAACTACACAAATTGTGTTCGAGTAGATTGCAATGCATTAAATCCAGCAGAAAAATGTTAGAAGAAACTGGAAAATAATTTTTAATTCTTGTTGTGTTTTAAGGCAGAATTCGTCTCGCAAATTTATGTGCTATCACTTTCATTTGATATTTTATTTTTTTCTAAATTAGAACACCGCATGATAAATAAGAAAATGTGAAAGTCAATATTAAAATTAAATTTTAAAACATATAATTATTTTATTGAGAAAATACGTAATTTCCCTAGCTGGTTGAATTTCAATGTTTTGCAACCCATTTCTTCTCTCTTTAGACCCGGTTCTAAATGTAGCTACCCGAATTGGAGAACAATGAATTAAAATCATAATTGAGCTACTGAGTTAATATCATCAAATTATGCAAGAAATCAATCTATCTGTATTACCGATATTCATAATTACACTTTGTATTAAAAAGTTTTAAGCAGCTTTTATTAAATTCGATACACCATATAATGAATTTCCTCTGTGTTAACTAATATTATTCATTTATTTATATATATATATGTACGAGGTAGTATCAAAAAGTTTCGAGACTAGCTCTGTTTCCAAGAAAGTATTTACCTACGTTTACAGACTATCATCTTCAAAATATTTACCTTGTACAGTAATACAGCGCTCCCAGCGTTTCTGTCACTGCTAGAATGTGTCCTGGAAGTCTTCTTTTTGAAGCGTGTCAAGCACCTTCTGCGATTGGCGCTGGATCTCCGCAATGATGTCAAACGGCGATCTTTGAGCTGGATCTTCAGCATCCGGAAAATGCGGAAGTCCACAGGAGCCAAACCTAGCGAGTAGGGTGGGTGCAGAAGTGCGATCTTCTTGTTTCTGGTGAGAAACTCACGTGTGAGGAGAGCACGGTGACAGGTTGCATTGTCGTCGTGGAGCAGTTAGTTTTTCGCGCGCCACAGATCCGGTTGCTTTCGAAGAATGTCCTTCCTGAGACGCCTCAGAACATGGCAGTAGAACTCACCATTGACGGTCTGGCCCCTGAGGATGAATTCGTGATGCACGTTCGCTCGTTGTTCTAACTTGCTTTCTATGATGAAATCTCAGACGTGGTAACGCACATGGTCAGAATAGCATCTGTACAGCTCCCGATGTACGCAGGATAATGTCTCATTTCACACTGACTTATGAAGGTCGGTGCTCCCTGTCCCTGTGCGTGCTTGCGCTTCCATCTGTTGGCGTGTTACAGAACTAGTCTCGAAACTTTTTGATACCACCTCATATATAGATAGATAGATAATGTATAGTTCAAGAACAGTAACGGAACGGAACTGAAAATACGAAACTTATGATGATACGCTGTGATTTTAAATATAAAAAAGTACATGGTTCAGAGATTGCTAAAAATATCGAAAATAGGGGAAAACGTTATGTCCTAAATTTTAAATCTCCTTTACTCAGCTTATTGTCTTTTTTAACATTGTTTTTATCATGTTAGACACATTTCAGCTTTTAACTATTATTGCCACAATTGCAAGTGTTCTTGTCCATTTTCTTCTCCCGTCTTCTTTCGCCTACTTTTCAGACATTTTCATGTTAGCTCTACGGAATATTTTGAGCAGTTGCTATGGAAACTTTTCGCAAACCGTCATTATTCAATTTTATTTTCTTTCAAAGGTCCAAAGCATACGAACGCACGCTCTTTTAAAGACAAATTGTCTTCTGCGTCTTTCCAATTTTGCTGTTTCTATTTCTTTTGATCTCTTAGTTTGAGTTTCGGAAGTGTTCTTGTCCAATGTGCTTCGTTATATGAGCACATTCTATTGACAAAAAAGAATGAAACAGAACTCT
The DNA here is from genome assembly GCA_022664845.1 of Lepisma saccharinum. Lineage (NCBI taxonomy): Eukaryota > Metazoa > Arthropoda > Insecta > Zygentoma > Lepismatidae > Lepisma > Lepisma saccharinum. The sequence goes on from JAGDQP010004301.1 coordinate 78,214, forward strand.
ATAAAAGATTTTATCTAGGGTTTCAGCCCCAAAACAAGTCTTGTCCCTTGACAATTATTTTCACTGAATGTGCGCAACAACAAAGCAGGAAATGCCATATTAGTAAACTGATTTAATGGCTGTCTCTCATTATTCCTTCATCTATGTGACTCATCTTCCTCTGTGTGTGTAATTCATTGAACTATGATCGTATTAAATAAATATCTCGTTTGTTTTGGACAGTCCTCTCTTCTCGTTAGTCTGATCCCAGATTCAAACTTGGTAGGGGTACCTTGAATAGTGGTTTGAAGTTCATTTAAGCAAAAACGTTGACCCCATTCTTCGAAGATCAGAGCTCGTATAGAACTTACATAACAAGTTAAAAACAATAAATAAAAGTAGAAGTAAAACAAATAACATACAAGATTTCTACAAAGGGTAAACTCATAATTAAAAGGTTACCAGTCGCGGTTAGGGATGATTAGAAATGAATGTGGAGATCTTCAGGCGGATCCGACTAATATTGTCAATGCGTGGAAAATATATTTCGACAAACTTCTTAATGTACACAACGGGGCACAAACACACTGATTAAAAATTTATACCGTAAAACCGTGGATACCCGAACCTAGCGAGATCGAAGTCGAAATGTCGATAAAGAAATTGAAAACCTGAATTAAGAAGCATCCCAAGTCCACCAGAGTTTATTTTTTCTGGTGGAACGAAAAACAGTCCAAGGCCTTCGTTTGTTGGCCTATTCAGCGGAAAATATTTTGTGTTAAAAGGTTTCTGTTGTGGGATTAGAATGTAATATTTATGTAAGTGGATAGCCCTTGGAACTTAGATACTGACGAACAGAAAAAATGCAAATATGAGAAAAATGGACTTGGGATGTTTCTCAATTCATGTCTTCAATTGAACAATTTCAAATCACCAGAAATAGACAATATTCCAGCCGAATTAATAAAAGCAGGAGAAACAGCACTAATCAAGAAACTACATAAATTAATATGTGTTATATGGAGAAAGCTTCCAGCTTCCAAAAGAATGTAAAAAATTAAAAATAGTTCCGTATTATTAAAAAAGCGATAAACTGGATTGTAATAAATATGGCGTAATCTTGTTACTTCCAACATGTTACAAAGTATTATATAATATTCTGCTAACATGTGTATAACTAGGTGTATACGTAGTGAAATAATATATATCCAATTTGGATTTGAAAGAAATAGATCCACATTGGACCAGAGACAAATCTTGAAGGAAAAATAGGAATACAATGGGACATTTGACTCTATTGAACTGGAAAAGTTATACAGTACGCTGATAAGATTTGGAATTCCCAAAACAAACTTGTTCAACTAGTGAAGATGTGTATCAGCAAATCCCATCAGTAGAGCACAGTCAGGTAATAATATATCAGATATTTTCGAGATCCGCAACGGATTGAAACAAGATGATGCCTTATCACCACTACTTTTTAACTTTGCGTTAGAATATGCGATTTTGAAAATAAAAGAGGGCAAAAAGAGACTCACATTGAATGAATTAAACCAACTGTTCGTATACGCGGATGATGTAGATTTAATAGGGAATTATATAAATGCACTACAAAGCAACACCGATGTCTTAATAGAAGCGTGCGATGAGATCGGTCTACTGGTAAGCATAGAGAAAAATACATGGTAAAATGCTGAAACACAGGGAATAACGGAAATATAAACATAAGAATTGAGGATGAGATCCTAGAGAAACTAAGCAAATTTAAATACTTGGAAGTATATGTAACAAGCAAAAATGAGGTCACGGAAGAAATAAAAATTCGCTGAATATCGGACAATGCATGTTTCTATTTAGTTCTCGCGATTAATATTAAGAAAATTGAAAAAGTATACAGAATTGTTATTCTGCCGATAATACTTTACGATTGCGAAAGTTGGAGTACGGAGCTAGCATATAACCATAAATTATGTGTTGTTTTAAAATAACGTTTTGAGAAAGATATACGGGCCGAAACAGGACGAAATGACTGGAGAATGGAGAAGACTGCGTAATGAAAAACTCCTCGGACTGAACGATTCATCCCATGTTGTAAAAATAATGAAATCGCGTCGTGTAAGATGGGCAGGCCATGCAGCTCGGGTGGGGGAAAATGAAGATTATATTCCATCTAGGTTGGAACGTAGGATGGAAAGAAACCATTGGAAATATCGAGAGGTCGTTGGAAGGACAATATTAGAAAAAATCTTCGATAAGTAGGTACTCGTGCTGAAAACTGACTTGATGTTGCAAAGGATAGAATCCAATGGCAAATGTTCGTTACTGCGTAGATGAACTTGCGAGTTCCGTAAACCATAGTTATACGTAAAAGGTACAATAAAAACGCTACGTTGCGCGGGTCACAATAACTTGAATTGGTCTAATTATTTCTATCAAGCTTGAAGTTTGAAATAAGATTACCACTATATTGGAGAGAAGGAAGGTGATGCGATTGACGAAAAATCGTAATTACGAAGATAATGCAATTTAATTTTAATATTATTACTTCAAGTTTTAGTTCTCCCGATGTTAATGAAGATGGTATATCTATTGAAACCTTCTCCGGACTACCCACCTAATACCTTCGGCACGCTGAGGTTCGTCACCTATGAAGGATATTAGAATCCTGTCTCAGAAGTTATTTTCCAATGATGATAATAACATAATACTATAAAGCCTGAGTAATGTCTGAGCCCTAGTTTCGGCCCCTTATTGAAACATCAGTGCATACATAGCGCAGTGTATCGGGCTAGTATGCAGCAGCACATTATCTCTCTCGAAGAGGAGACTTGTATAGGTCTGTGGCTGGAGAGCTTGCGACATTACAGAGATCCGGGTTTTCCCACCTCACAATTCTATCTCTCTCTTGTTGGGTGACTAACGCTTAGCACAACCGGATGCGCCTACCTATAAAAGGAACCCGATTCTTACTCGGAACTCTCGATCCTGAGCTTGTCATCAAGACATTGATACTAACCTCCGGACGCTCTGATTCTCGATCCAGCACTTTTGGGACTTTGAATAATTTCCAGAGTAGTATCTTCAACACTTTATTCGACTTAGTCCGATGGTAGGCCTTATACCAACTCACGATACTCGGTAACCATGACATTCTTCCATGTACACTTTAAGCGATCGCTCTTTGAGGACCACAACGATACACCACCCCGTGGAACATAACTCTACAGTAGCACTTTGCAAACTTAGAATCTATGCCTCAGATATTTGATGTTAGAACTTATGAGGAATGTACCTATATTATTATGGATTATGCGATGGAGATTTATGGATTAAAAACTTACTTGTAGTTAAGATGTATCTCCATCTTGTATATTCTTCTTCTAGTAACTAAATTCTGTCCTATTAGTGGTTAACCTTTATTTCAAGATTATGGTGTCCTTCCTTGTTGGTTCTCTTCCAGGCATCGTTGAAGACCTTGGCTCCCGAGCTACTCTCATACATGGTTCTAACCGTCATCTTGGGACCCTGAATGAATTTTAGAGTTGCTTAGTTGTTCTGAAAACTGCACGACTTTCCCTATTCGAGGAATATCTACCAAATTCTCGGATAAACTACGGGAATTAGCTCCCACTATTTATCTAACAGGAATGTAATATACCCTAGTGCATGTCTTTGTAATTCAGAAAGCTTTGGGTGGGATGACAACTTTACGGAATGGAACAAAATGTTACTAGCAAATATACTTTTCGTTATTTAAACATCATTTTACTTTTGTAAAGTGGTAAAAGATACTTGTTTTTCGGATATTTTTGGGTTGTTGTTCCTTTAATTTATTCCCACGTAGAGACATAATAATAATTGTAGTGAGTGCCAACTTTAGTCACGAAATATAATCAAATTAAAAGCAAAATTTACACCATCAACAAAGTGTCTAAAATTATGTATCAAGTTCTAATTTTCTAAGTATCTCTCGTCGAATTTGGTTTCGAAATTAAATGTTTGGATCTGCCATTGTTAGAAATTGGTGACGTAGGCCCTAAACGTCCACAAAACGTTTAATAAATGTCTCTGAGAATAGCACTTTCTAATACAGAACCCTTACTAAGACAAAACAATTGTTATTGGCTAACCATATGCTCTACACAAAACTTTGACCTAAATTTCTAAATATCATTGATCCATAACTATTGCTCTATTTTTTGTAATGACACTCACTTACAAATATGACTTGTCGCGTCCATTTCTCACAAAACGAAGGAGTGTAGATTATTAGGTCTCAGTTACTTGGTCTGTTCGTATACCTTTATTGATGTAATGATTTTCATGTTATATTGTATTATATTTCCTCTCTTACCTTTTACTGTTACAGGGAAATACAACAAAAGATTGAAAATGAAATATTGCGAGAGATCCTTCCATATTTTATCTGCGCCCTTGTCCCTCGTAAACCATTGCCATGGTTTCAAAATAAACAATATTGTTTAAAGTAATGACTACAGCCGCTACAAGTTTTAAGAGCACTGAGTTATTGTCATGTATGTCAATGTACTGCAGCGCACAGTAAATTATATTGTACAGAAAGCTTGCGGTTACTAATCGCACAATATTTTGGATATCGGAAATGACGGTGAAGAATATAGTGAAAACCGGAGTGGGAGATGTCAAACTTTGAAAAACAATACAGAAAAAAAGACCGTGATAGTTGTATGTTGAGAAAGACTGGATATAATGAGCTCACTTCTAAATGTGAAATGACATGTGAAAAATCATGCGAACATTTAGACGTAAAAAGCAAGCAAGTTAAGCTCCAATATTTACAAAGTGTTTAGAATTCTTTTATAAAATCTATGTCCAGTCACCCAGCAATTTCTTCTGGGCCGATTGTCTTGATTTTCCTTTTAAAATGTTTTTATTTGCGCCTAGGTGTATTATGAAGCATTTGCATCCCCTTCCTCCTCACCAACCTTGAATAAAATGTAATAAAAAATTTCTCCCTATGTATTTTTATGGCAGTTCTTTCTGTAGAAAATTTGTTCAGTCACAGAGGAGTTTTTATTGCAACAATTTTCATGAATATTTTTTTGTTTGTATTTATGCCTAGATATATTATCAATCATTCCGGCCGCAAATGTATTACGGGTCGCCGAGTTCTCAGTGTTGCCAACCAATTTTTGAAAATCAATTTTTCAATCGCTTCCACAGAGCTTGACGTAACTTCATAAACTTGGCATATACATTAGTCGACACAACAAAATAATTGTGTACCGGTCCCGAAACCCCAAGTCTCAGTGTAGCCAACTTATTTAAAACAACAAATTCCACAAATGAGTTCACTTATACGCACCTATAAATTGACACAAAATTTTGCGTACATATGCATTACCTACCGAGACAGACCATAGAAGTACTCGGTGGCAGCAGCTATCAGTATTGCTAACCCCTTACAAATATTCAATATTTCAAATTCCTTCCATACCATTGGAAGAACAGCACCAAACTTGGAATGTATGTACTGGAACAAATCAAACAGGTACTCTGGAAGCCGCAGGCGTCACAATTGTCTGTGTTTCCAACCAAATTTAAAAATCAATATTCCAAATGGCTTTCATCAGCACTGTACTTCTCTTTTAGATACTGGAACAGATCACATAGATACTCTGGACGCTGCCACAGTTATCAGACTTTCCAACCTGTTTGAAACCATTAATATTTCATATTTTTTGTAAACCGTTGGAACTGCCGCATTGACATTGTTGCCAACCAATTTTAAAAATACAATGTGCACTTCCGCACCGTTTTAAGTATCCGTAACAAACTTGGTAAACATTATTTGATCCAATGGAAAAATACTATGGATGTTCTAGACCTCAACGACGTCAATTATCAGTGTTGCAAACCTATTTTAAAATTTAATTTTTCAAATGAGACATGAGTTGGATGAGTTCGCATCAAAGGAGACATGAACAATTGAACATTGTTCGATACCCTAGAAAAATATTGTGCAAGTGTTCAACCTCAAACGTTCCTAGTTTTTAATGTTGTTAACTTTTAAAGAGTATGGGTGGAGACCGCTGGATTCAGCTTGTTATTAATTAATTTACATTATAGCGAATAAACTTTAGAATTTAGCTTTTACATTCTGATACTAAGTTAATGATTTCTTACAGTTGTACTAACAAGGGACATTAACTAAGTATCCCACTCCGATTTCCTTGAAACTTTGCACATTTGTAGAATTGTTAAAATTAGGAAACATATAATTTCAGCCGAGAAACGATTAGAAGGGGTTACACCTTCAAAATTTCAATAATCAAAGATTTGAAAATGTTGAAAACCAAAATATCAATCTTCTATTATTTTTGAAACTTTGCAAGTGTGTAGAGATATTAAATTTATAAAATATGTATGTAAGAGATACCTTTTGTTTGGGCCCATGTGTATAGATTCAGGATTTTGATTTTTTTTTGTGAAGTGATTATCCGATCTCATTCTGTTACTACACATTAACATAAATCTCCAACAACGAAATATTATTACGCAACTACAATCCCTCACACAGTTAGTTACCCTCTCCTAGATTTCGGCATATCTTCCAATTGCATGACATAAAAGTGGTTACTTTTATGAAAGGTCACCTTCATTGGAAAAATCCAGTGGCATTCTGTTTAGGTGGATACAACAACCCTAAATGGCGAACACCCAGTAATACGATGTGCACGAAGTCAACGAACATTATGTTTGCATTTTTTGTCAAGTATCATTATTGTGAGACGTACCTTGAAACCTCGCAACGATTAGGGCAGATCAATGATTCATACACGCTGTAGCAGCTTGTATAAAAGATTTTTGTATATATCTATATCTATCAATCTATCTCTCTTTCTCTCTCTCTTTCTATATATACAGGGGATCCTATAAAACCGTAACAAGGCCATAACTAGGCTCCTAGTGCACAGAAATGTTTGAACCAAAAAAATATGAATACCAAAGTGCATGTGTCGAATCACGTGGTGGTGCTTCAGAAATCAGGGGAGTCTCGGCAATACCTGTATGGGGGGAAACTTCAAATTTTTAAATAGAAACAGGGGCCGATTTTGCCCCCATTGAAACAATCGCTTAATTTTGAGCAAATTTTAGAGGAAACACTTGTTGATAGCTTATATAGTTTGGCAGTGAGGTTGAATTTATGAGGGCAAACTCACAATGGTGAGATGGCTTGTCGAATGCTCTAACCAAAATGGAACATCAAACAAGGGATTAAAACGAAGATAAATAAATGTACTAAACTGCATGGAGCAGACTGGGGCCAAGGAACACCGAGTGATAGCGTCAAATTAATAAGGTGTAATAACAACAATTTGGCAAGTGAACAATAAGACAAACATGTTCTTACCATAATCGAGGTGGCATCACATATTAAAAGGCAGATGTCTATGCCATGCGTGATCTGCATCACAGATGCTCAAACTGGTGTCCGCTGACCACAATACAGCGATTAATTCGAGGCAGAAAATTGTATTCAACAGCCTCAAGTTCGGCAGTTGCGATGCTCCTGAATGTTGTTATAATACGTGCTTTCATGTCTACAACAGTAGTTGGTCAATTTACGTACAGAAGGTCATTAATTCTGGCCCAAAAATAATAATCCATACACGCTAGGTTGGAGACGGTGGCGGAAATGGCGGATGGGAACCTCTTCCTATCCAGCGTTGCGAAAAGAGATCATTTCACGTGTCGCTACATATTGCTGCATGATGAGCTGAACAGCCATCTAATTGCAACCACATATTTTGACGCATATAAAGGGGAACATTTTCCAAAAGTGGTGAGAGATGCTGTCGCAAGAAATCGCGAAAAACCACAGCTGTCAAATTACCATCAAAGAACAATGGGCCAATTAATTGAGTTCCAATAATGCCGCCCCACACATTGATGCTCCTTCGACATTGCGGATTGACTTCGCGCAGCCAATGAGGATTCCCCACGGACCAATAGTATGCATTAGGGAGATTCACAGTGCCACAATTTGTGAATGTGATTTCATCTGTCCACAAGACAAAAGCAAAAAAAA